>PVJX010002240.1:89531-134513 GCA_004027295.1 Dolichotis patagonum | reverse complement strand
CTCCAGTCTGCAAATGGCCAAGTGGCTCTTTTTCTATTAGGTTTCTTTTTTTTTCTCTTACTGATTTTCCAGAACTTTTTGTGTAGGAAACATCATTTGTTCTGTGTGATAAAAATCTCCCTTTCACTAACTTTGTTTATGGCATATTTGCTTTGTATATTTCCTTATATCGAAGGGCTCACTTATTAGTCAAAATTCTTTTCTTTTTTGGTTTAAATGTTACATAATGTCCAATGATTCTGCACTCTAAGACTTTAAAATCACCCATCATATCACTGCCTGGTGACAGTGACTTTCTTAGTCTCCCTAGATTCACACTTTGCATCCAGGAGTTAGCTAGGGGGGTGTAGGAGCAAACATGGGTGCTCCTGCCGGGAACATCCCCAGGAACCGGGCTCATGGCTTCTAGGAGAGGTGGGTCGGGCTGTCACGTGATACTTTCAAACAAATGATCCCTCGTGCTAGTGCTGAGCATGAAGGCTGAGCGCTGGGAGCAGAAGCCTTCCCCATCTGCTCTGGCCCTCAGACCTCTGGGCCCCCCTCAGCCACACCTCACTGCTAAGCCCTGAATCACAGCAGCACACAATTTTAGAGCCAGGAGAAGCCTTATGGATTGTTGATGTCTGTGCAAAATTTACAGTCAAGAAAATAGAAGTAAAGCTCAAGAACACAGACTGTGACAGGTTGGCGGGGGGTCTAGAAGTCTGTAGGTCTTGTTGAACACAGCCAACCTCCCCTACTATCCATGCCCCTCTTTGGCTTCTGGTAGAGCTGGTCAGTGGCCCTGGATGATTCCCCAGGGATGCCTGTGCCACCTGTGTCTGCACCCTGTGGTGAGCAGATGAGCTGAACATAGATAGGAGCTTTGTGGATCCTTTCGAAGGGCTGTGGGGAATTCTGGGGTCCTGGGGCAGCACTGAGCACCCAGCAGGATTCAAGGATTGAATGCTGTCCCTCGCGGGAGGCCCAGGACGCCCACTTTGGACATGTACAGTGGGGTGGAAGTCTTTTGAGTCCCCTGAGATGGGAGTGCAGAGGTGCTTGTCATTGCCGGGATAAAATACACATCCCCAACAATTTAAAGGAGGAAAGATTGAATGACTTACCTTCTCAGGAGGTTCAGTCCATGGCTGGCTGGTTCCAAAGCAGAAACGCTGTGGCAGAAGGGCATGGTGGAGCAAAATTGCTCACTTCATGGCAGCCAGGAAGCAGAGTACAGGGAAAGTGTTTTCAAGAGAAACACACCTCCACAGCAGGTCCCAGTGACCATCTCCTCCAGCTGGGCCCCACTCCCCACAGCACACTCCTCTGTGAACATCAGTGGGTCATTCTTGTGGGAGTATATCAACCTCATAACCCAGTCACCTCTGCAGGAGTCTCTCAGTCAAGTTGACAATTAAGATGAACTGGCGTGAGCAGGGAACGGGGACAAGGAGGGGGCCCAGTCTTCCCTGCTCAGCAGTGGCACTGGTCAGATGTGAGAGGTCTCCATCTGCTGGGTTCCAGGCTACCATTGCTACCCCTACCCCCAGACCACATGCCCAAAGTCAGGGGAACCCACACGGCTTCCACCTCCTTAGCCTTTAACTACAAGCTTAAAGCTCACTGGTCTCCGCCTGGCTCCCAGTGGGACATCATCTTCCCTTCACCAGGGAGTGAGCTAAGCTAGACACCCTGCTCTTCTCCCTTCCTAGGGACCTGGAGGGCTCTGCACAGCTCATGTCTTGGGTGGCTGAGCCCGAGTCCCCAGCCCTGATGGCAGCCCCACCCTGCTGTCCTCACCGTGGACACTGGCTTCTTCTGTAGCTGTTCACCCTGTGGCATCACATCCAGAATGTCTCTGTGTGGTGGTGGCCTGGCCGCAGTGCTGAGGTGACTGTGGTGTGGGCTCCTCAGGGATCTCAGGAGAGGCTGCTCTGTCAGCAGGGGCCCCAGGTGCTGCATCTCAGCTGCTCCCCTGGGAGCTGGGCTCATGACTTTCCAGAGCATCCAAGGAACTCACTGTGGTGACCTGTGGGCAGCACCCGGTGTCAAGCACAGTCATGGCAGCTGCTTCAGGGACTGCTCTGGAGAGCAGCTCCCTACCGGATCCGGACTTGGCATCTAGGCTCTCGGTGGGAACACCTTGCTTCTCTTCTGTTTCTGCCTGAGAACCAGGTCTGTTTAGACGCATGCATTCCAAGGAGGGCACTGGTCCTCTGGTCCCTCATTCAGATGCTCACTTGGCCAGCAGTGGCCCTGGGAGGCAGACAGCAGCAAAGAATGAAGGCAGAGTTCAGGAGGAATGACGTTCAATTCACTGTGGAGCAACCAACCCTCCTGGGGACCCAGAGGACTGTCCCGCATTCTGGAGGGACTCAGCTTCCCACCCAGGCCAAGTTTCTCCATCACCTTCCAGCGGTTCCAGGAACACCCAGCCCTTCTTGCTGCCTGCTCCCACACCTGGATTGGCACGTGGATCCTGCTAGATGTGACCCCCGGAGTGGTGGAGAACTCCTCTATGACGAATCAAGACTGTTCATGCTTTCAAATATTAAATTCTGTTCAGAATATTAAATAATTTCCTCTTCAGTGATCCCAGTAAATTTAATTAGCTCTTGTTCTCCCAATAGAGTTGTCTCTTGGTTTCTGAAATGTTGTGTTCCTGGGGAAGGAGGCGGAGTGCTGGTGGTGTGTGGGGTGGACTGCCCCCCTGTGGCTGCCAGTGCCCAGTGTCCAGGGCCCTGGGGGAGCAGGGCAGAGACACAGAGCTCTGAAGTCTGTCCGTGCATTCTTGGGAAGAGGGGCAGTGAAAATCCGAGAGGTCCAATGAGTACCAAACAAGGGCAGGTTATAAGTGACAGTGCTGGAACTCTGGTGAGCTGCCATTCTTTCTCTGGCAGGAAGAGAGAGGGCAGCCTGTCCACATCCTGTAACCAGAGCCGCGGAAACCAACCCCCATTCCGCATTCATCTCTCTGCCCTCTCCTGAGGCTCTGGAGCTGGAGCGGCCTTCTGGTGGGCTGGCTTCCCTGCTGAGCACACAATGGCTCGCTGCAGAGGTCACAGACACTGTCAGACACACAGCGACTCCTAAGAACTGCTGTGATGGGACGAAGCTTCGGAGAAAGTGTGGTTCCTTAGCTGCCTTGGTCCTTTTGTCCCTCCGGCTTCTGCCTCGGAATGGTACTGAGAACCCATTCCTGGTCTCCCTGGGCTTCGAGGTCCTGGTCTGGGAAGGGCGGTGGGAGCGCTGAAGGACGACGCACCCTCCTGGACCCCAACCCCAGCTTGTAAGTTCAAGTCTGGATCCTTGGCCACCTCCAACGTTGACTCCATCCATGCAGCACTGAAGAACAACTGCTTTTCTTCCCAGGGTCTCTTCACTGTCCGCCTCATGTTCTTGCCCAGAGCGATGCTCCAGAGCTCTTTAGATCCGAAAATACCACACTGTTTCTTGAAGAGTCCAGGGTGTGTGTGGGGATGCAAAGACCCGAGAGTTCCTTCTCCATGCGTGCAGTGGAGCTGCCCAGTGGAGCTGCATGCCGGCGTCCCTGGGGAAGCCTCATGTCCTGACCTCAGAGTCCCACCTTGAGGGGCAGCTGGGCTTGGTGCAGGCTGCTGTCTGGACATCTATTGGACATCCACTTTTGCTAGTCTCCCAGGTAAATCTGAATGTAGGAGATGCACATCAGCAACAGCAGAGACCACTGTCTGTGCAGTTAGAGGACCGTGGCCTCCATTCTGGACTCTTTCCCGGAGGAAACCCCATGCGTTGCTTATCTTGGACACGTAGTTTCCTTGGACAAGAAGGCTGAGCCCATGATATTACTCTGAGAGTGAAATGGGAAAACACCCACTAGGGGCCCAGCTCATAAGAGGCACCAGTAAACACCACTGACTAGTTGTCTCCTGATTCATAACCTTTAAA
The DNA here is from genome assembly GCA_004027295.1 of Dolichotis patagonum. Lineage (NCBI taxonomy): Eukaryota > Metazoa > Chordata > Mammalia > Rodentia > Caviidae > Dolichotis > Dolichotis patagonum. The sequence goes on along the minus strand of PVJX010002240.1, from coordinate 130,604 downwards.
AACACTTATTTAAGAATAGTGAAATTTCTAGAACTTGGGTTCAAATAATAATTGCTGGGTGGGGGCTCCTCAAAGAGTCAGATAGAGGGTGAGAGAGGTCCCCGAGGGGTACAGAAAGTGCCTTGCTGTGAGAGGGCGGCTAAGCAATTTAAAACATAATCTGAAACAGAGTAGTCAAGAGGTCAGTGGGGCAACCTGTGTTGGGCATTTCCTCCTAGCATGAGCAAAACTGTCTCTTGGCTTTTCCTTTGTAGCACAAGTTGACTCTGGCCACTGAGAGACAAATAAAAACCACAGCAGCGACAAGAGGGGTCCTCGACTGGACAGTGATTTATTTGCATAATTATCCAGTGCTGGGTCCACACTGGAGCAGCTCCGTGTTCTGCTGACTCATCTTTCTAAGGCACTGTGGGGGGTCCCCAGTTGAAGGCACTAGGTCCCGCCCATGTTCCTGAGCCCCGAAACCGTGCCGGATAGATCCCCATGTTTACTTGGAGCCAGCTTCTAGTCCTCCTTCCCTCCTTCCCTTGGGACGTGGGGGAATAACCTGCTTCTGTAATGTTTCTGATCAAATATTTAAAAACTTTCTCGTTTTTCCTTATTACAAATGCAACTTGGAGCCAACATAATAAATGTAGAATATACAACAAAATTCTAAAACAGAACACACCCAAATTGCCCGTTGTCTGCTGGCACAGAGGCGGTAGCTGCTGGCCCCAGTAGCAAGTCCTTCCGGCCGTGTTGAGAGGCCTGTGAGTATATTTGGGATTTCATTTGACACTTTATAAGCCCCTTGCTACGGTATTCGTGTTCTTCTACAACAGGAGTTTTAATGAATGCACAAATTATTTACCAAGTACCCTAGAGTTGGCCGGTTTAGTTTGTTTGCAATCTTTTGATGTTATAAGCAATGTTGCAAATATTCTAGCACATTAATCTTTCAAGATAAATCTTCGCATGTGTTCCCGAGATTCTCCTTAGGGCAAATTCCTACAAGTGGAATTGCTGAGTGAAAGGTTAAACACATTTTGAAAGCTTTTGATCCACACACCAGTCTGCCCGCCAGAAAGATGAGGGTGAGTTGAAACCCCCAGCACTGTGTGGAGAGGGTCACTTGCCAGCCATCCAGGACACGCCAAGGGTAATCAGTGTTTTCAAGACTGGCAAGGGAGGGGGAGGCTATGGAAGCGTTTTTGTTTTGATTTGCATTGCTTTGGTGACTGGTGAGATGCTACGCTTTTTCCACAGCAAGGTTATTTTTTTAAGTTTTCTTTTGTGCGTTGCCTCTTCAAGCCCTGTCTGCTGTGGTCCCTTCAGCATATGTGCCTGTCTTTGGTATTTAAAGATGGCGTTGGAGGAGACGATGGCCGTGTTACTGTGTGGGCCTATGGATGAAAATATTGATAGATGACGGCCAGGCTCCTCCGCGGGCAGAGTATTTCCTTGCGTTTTTCTTAGAGCACTTGCCATGTGGCATGGTCAGCGAGCTGTCTCCCCATCTGCCTTTCTATGCCACCTCTGGTGGGTGAGGGCAGGGTGGATTGGCTTGCACACATGATTCCTTGAATCTGTGAATGAAGGAGATGCCAAATAAGCGCTACCTCTAAAAGGTGAAGTTGTCCATGAAGGTGGTGTGGGACTTGGTCTTCATGTGACACTTGGTGAGACGTCAAAGACAACGTCTAGTCAGCTCACCTGCAAACTGCATCCTGGAAAAATCACTTTGGTAAGGATATAAATGTGGCTGAACACATGGCCAACTCTAAGAATGGGGTGTTCAGTGAGTGAGAAATGAATTTTCCCTGAAGCGGTCAGAGGCAGGTAGCCAACCTCCAGAAGGTCACCCAGAGGACAAGTTCCTCCCCCCTCAGCATTCCCCATCCTTAGGGTGTGGCCCTCACATGTTAGTCCAAGATGACTCAAGACTCCTTGTGTTCCAAGCCGCTGGGGGAGAAAGTATGAGGTGCTCTCCCTGCAGACATGAACTGGGCCTATAGATGTCACTTTCTTTTTCATGTTATTGACCAAACAGAATCATGAGATCATAACCTAGCTGCAAGGGAAGCTGTGTATAATCTTGGGCAATGAAATGCCAGGCTAACAACTGGGGAGTTTTGTTAGTAGTCCAGAAAGGGGCCTGAGTACAGGGGTTAGAAACATACCCATTGCAAATGGGAAGGTGTTCCTAGTCTTCACTGTTGATGTTGATTCTAATATTTTAATATTAAACACCACAGCATCATTGGAAGCCTACTCATTCTGTGGCAGCAGGAGGAAAAGCTTACAAGGCTTGTCAGCCTAAGCAAGGTCCAGTCCTGGCTGGGGAGGACACTCCAGAAGGAAGGCCATCCTCCTGTTATTTACTAACATGCAGTGTGCGCTGGACAGGAAGCGTCTCTTGGCCAGGCTGGGATGGGAGTGCATGTGGAATGTTAGATGAAGCAAGTTCCTGAAGGGAAGTTTCTCATCCATTTGACCTCTGGTGGTGGTCCTTTTACCCCTGTCTCACTGGGCTCTTTTACTCTCACTCAAACTACGAAGACATAAGATTGTCACTCTTGTTCTGGTCATGCCAATGAGCTCTATTCCATGAACTATTCATAACACATGAATAGTTTCTCCTTTCTCCTGGAGCAACCACAGAAGTGTAAAAAGCTCCAGTTTCCCCACAGCACAATGGTCCTAGTATGTGTAGGAGGGTGAATGGGTGAGGAATGTGCAAGAGGAGGCCTGATGCCTGTCTCTGCTCAGTTTATGTTTTAAGAAATAAAGACACACGTCCATATGAGTGTGTATAGCACACTGATTTGTAAGAGTTCTAAACAGGGAACAACTCAAATCTACACCAGCTATGGATAAGCAGAGTACAGCACATCTCAAATGAAGTATTGCTTGGTAATGAAAAAGGGACATACTATTGCTACATGCAACCACATGGATGCTTCTCAGGATGGGAATGTCCCCTACTAGGGGGCTCCCTGTGAGCTGTAGGCCATGGGCCTTCTTTTCCCAGACTATCTGAAGCACAGTGAGCCTGAGACAGTGCAAGTCATGCGGAAATCTTAGTAGCAGACAGAGAACATAGAAGGCTGAGATAATACCGGGTACTAGGACAAGTTGCTCTCAGATCAGTTCCAGATATAGGCAGACTTTCCTGGCAGGTGTAGCCAAGGGCCCAGTTGGTTCTGCAAGATGATGCTCACACTCCCAGCTCTCTTGTTGTGAGGTCCAGACTTTGTCAGCCAGATACGGCCACAGTCACTGGACCCAGTGACCTGTCAAGGTCACCAGGGAAACAGGGGAGGCATCTCTGCTCTCTCTGGGGGAAGCCACGGTCGGGACGGTTGAGGCATCACACGTCCTGTGGAAGTGGCATTTGACGTCTTCCAGAGCTGCCCTCATGGACGCTGAGACTTAAAACAAGGGAGGGTTTGCAGGGTCTGCCTGCTTGGTGTCTCTGACAGCCGGCTTGGTTGTGTCCTGCTCAACCCAGGACTTAGGTCAAGCTCTTCACTGTAGCTTCAGCGGCAGGACACATTGAGGGCTCAGATGGCAGAACCTAAGCAAAAGACAGAGCTCCAGGGTTAAACTTCCGGGAGTGCGTGAGGAGCCCCTCACCCACAGCCACACCTGCTCTGGACATGTATGCCCAGGAGTGATGCAGAAGCAGCAGCTGGACATGAGGCTGCAGGTGGCTGGGTGGTAGAGGACAGGGGGAAGAAAGCCCATTCAGGAGGGCACTGTCACTGTTGGGCCTGTCCCAGCCACACTGGGGTCCTCCGAGGAGCTCATGCAATTTCAGGAGGCATTTGGATGGCAGGGGTTACCTGGGAGACACCTGCAGGACCGCGTGTGCTGCACACACTTGGGTGTGTGTTTGTTCACAGCCATGGATGTGGGCACATGTACGTGTGCGTGCCTGAGTTCAGTGAAGCCTGGTGGTGCTAGAAGGAGTCATGGTCTCCGTTCTCCTGACTCCTGCATCACCCTGGAAGCCAGAACCAGGCCGCTCACTGGTGTGGGGGGTGGGGGTGGGCACTTTCCACCTATGCAGGTCCCCACGGTGGGCTGCTGCAGGAGGTGGCGAGTGTCTCCATCAGAGCAGACCCTGGACAATGCCCTGTGGCCGTGACTGGGGGTGATGAGCCAGAGGGTCACCAGGCCACCCCGTCTTGAAACTCGTTTGTGTCCATTAACAAAATGCTTGCAGTGATGGAATAGTGTGTACCTCAATTCCCTGGAACCTCGGAGTGTGGCCTTATTTGGAAGTAAGGTTGGGGCAAGCCTAAGTGGTGCAGACAGAGTCCCACAGGGGCAGGTGGGCCCTAAATCCAGTCACAGGTGTCCGTGTGCACAGATAGGGGCCGCATGAAGGCTGGGGCCAAGGTGGGAGCCAGGGCACTGGGAGCTTAGAGGGGAGGAGGGGATAGGGTCTCCCTGGCCACCTTTGCAGAAGGCCTGGCCCTGCTGACACCTTCATTTTGGACTTCTGACCTCCAGAACATCAAGGAAATACCTTTCTGGGTTTTGTTTCTTTGCTTCGTGGTACTAAGGATTGAATGCAGAGCCTTTGTACTGAGCTACATCCCCAATCCTCTTTAAAATTTTGAGACAGGGTAATGCTAACTCACTAAGTTGCCCAGGCTGGGCTAGAATTTGAGATCCTCCTGTCTCAGCCTGCCAGAGTGCTGGGATTAAACCACCAATTTCACCCACACTTTGTTGTGGCAGTCACAGGACCCTGATCTACCCTCCTGCCCCTGCCCCAGGCAATCTCTGCACCTCCTTGTAGGTGCAAAACTCTCCAGGTTGTACCCTCTCAGCTCTGCAGAACTTCAAGTGAAATAGGAAATTCCTGCTGTTTTGCTCACAATGCCGTATCCCCCTGCCTTTTTCTTTTAAAAGTATTTGATGTTCATCATAACATTTTAACATCTGTGCACGTTTTAATGAGATTAGGGCTTGGCCGGAGCTGTAAAGAGGACAATGTGTGTTTCTTGCCACCATCTTACTCCCAGGAGTGCAGAGGCAGCCGTGGGCCCTCATTATCTTGGGCTCCATGGCCCTGCTCCCTCCCAGGGTCTCTCTCATTCCTCCTCCTCCTTCTCCTCCTCCTCCTCTCTCCAGGCTTCTGAACCCAGTTTACATTTGCTTCTTGCTGAAGGTCTTGCGGGAACCCGGGGAAAGAACCCATTAAAATTCAGACGTTTTGCCTGCACAAATCTAAACACCTGGACTTGGAGAAACAGAGAAATCAGACTGATTTTCCAGTGTGTTTCCAGATGTTTCTCATCACATGGGCACCCCACTCTCCTCCATCCTCCGGAAAATCCATTTGTCCAAAGGACGTGTGCTCCGCCAGCAAACGCAGCCTATATCTCAGTCCTCCTGTGACTTCTGCTCAGAGGTGACCCAGCACATTCGCACAGAAGGACCAGGAGCACTGCCTCCTCCGCGGAGCTGGCTCTGCTGGACTTTCTTCTCCCTGGATTGCCTGGGGTTGCCTAGCAATCCGACACCAGGCCTCCGCTGCAGACCATGGCTTAGGTGGAGTTTTCCTGTTTTTAATTTGTGTCCTGGGTGGGCGTTACTGCTCAAGCACAGGCTGGGCACTCAGTGGATCTACCAGCCTGTAGAGGAATGTGCTGCCCCCCAGGGGCTTCGGAACCTGTCCCGGGAGCTCTGGGCCTGGCTGAGTCCCCTCCCAGACTGGCCAGGCCATCTCTGCTCTCCACAGGCAGCTGTGTTACCAAGCAGCAGGAAAGGGTGAAGAGCTCAGCATGGACATGAAGATCTCCCTGCAACATTCCCTGTCCATGTGCTGGGAGGGACCCGGCGCCTTGCAAGCGGTCCACCCTCCAGAAGGCGGTGCTGGGATGGACGGCAACTGGTACTGATATGGAACTATGCGCTTTTTTTTTTTTTTCCAGTACTGGGAATTGAATCCAGGGCCTTCACATTGAGTTATCCCCCCAGCCCTTTTTATATTTTTTATTTTGAGACAAAGTCTTGCTAACTCTAACTTGTCCAAGATGTGCTCAAACTTGTGATCCTTCTGTCTCGGCCTCCCAGAGTGCTGGGATGACAGCTGTGCACCACCAAGTCCACCTCACAGTCTCTTAAACAAAACAAGCTATTCGGCCGAGAGGATGCACGTGGCCTTGCAGACACGCCGCCTGCTCCCCTAGGTGCCGTGACTGGGGCAGCGTCCAAGGCTGGGTGCCACGTCTGGAGTGTCCGGCAAGTCCTCCATCCCAGGCCTCAGTCTCCTCATCTGTCCTGTAGAGGCCACACGAAATGACTTGGAAGTTGTTCCCAGTTGTGATGAATTCTTCGACAGTGAAACCACAGGAGCAGATGCCATCATGGAGGAAGAGAAGGAGGAGGAGGAGAAGGAGGAAAAAGAGAAGGAGGAGAAAGCAGAACGAGGCCTGGCGCATGCATCCGGGAAGCTGGCATGCAGGGAGCAGCAGGGAGAGACAGATGGAGGAACCCGGACCCAGGCTTAGGGCAGAGGAGCCAGAGGGCCATGGAGGAGGCTGCACAAAGTGTCCCACAGGGGGAGCTGGCCACAGGGTCACCTGCCCATGGGCACCAAGGGAGCATGGCTGGGCTCCTTGGTGGGGTTGTTCCTGGTTCCCCTAGACTGGCATCTGTATTGGGGAACAGGGAGGGGAAGGTGGCCTGGGGATGTGGGATGTCCTGAAAGGGCAAGAGAAGCAAAAGAGGCCAGGCTGGGAGGATCCAGGACATGAGACACCAGGACAAGGGAGGAGGAGGCGCAGGCTACAGGGGCAGGTGACTTAGGGAAGGTTGATGGGGCACAAAGCTGTCACCCTAAGGCAAAGGCGATTGGGGGTGGCTGCCGTGTAACCAGGGCTCCTGCCTGGCAGCTGAGGCCTTGTGACGTTGCTAAGGGGAGTGGCTGTCAGCCTGAGCTCCAAGGCGGCCTGCTGCGTATTCCATGGAGCCCAGAGTGACACAGGATGCCACAAGCCCTGTGGGATAGAAGCTTCTGTGCAGAACGTTAGTGGAGGCCTTCAGGAATCCATTCCATCAGGTTGCCTGGGTCCTGCCCAGGTGGGAGCTGTCAGGACAGGTCTCCATGGGTCCTATAGTGCCCAGATGGCAGGCCAGAGGAGACAGGTATCTGTGATGATGTCAGTAAGCCTGGACTGGGGGGCAGGGATACAAATCATGTGTGTGTGTACATACATGCACACGTGCACGGCTGAGTGACCAGTAGGTCCAGGCTGCATTTGGCAAATGTAATTCACTCTGTTGGATTAAAAGACTGACAGAGCCTAGTACAGGGATGCATGCTTGTAATCCCAGCACTCTGAGAGGCTGAGGCAGGCAGATCACAAATTAGAGCTCACCCTAGGGAACTAGTGATATAGCAAGACCCTGGCTCAAAAACCAAACCAAACCAAACCAAACAAAAACAAAACAGGCTTGGGGAGACAGCTAAGTGAGATGATCCTGCGTTTAATCCCAGTACTGCAAAAATAATAAAATAAAATATAAAATAAAATAAAATAAAATAAAATAAAATAAGACAAAACAAACCAACTGAGGCAACCTGGTACCAGGTGCAACATTAACTCCGCAGTAGCCTGTGGTGCTATGGACCCTAACTTTAAAAGCTGACGATGGGAAAGGAGCCCCTTACACTGCAGGCTCCTTAAACACTGTATGGTTAGAGATCCTACTTCTATACACCATTGACTTGCGTAAGAGTGAAGGTGCAGGGTGATGCACACAGAAACAGTCCTACGGTGTCCTTCCTGCCTGGGAGGAGACAAAGGGAAGAGTCTTGGATCTCTTTTGGGAGTAAGCAGGGCATGAGGGGACCTGGGGAAAAGAGACCCCAGCCAGGGCGCCCAGCTGGGTGATGGGGTGAGTAGCTGATCTGTCTTTTAGTTCCCCAGTCACAGGGACCTCCTTCCTCTTTCTAAGATTAGAGCAAGGTAGGATAATTCTGAGGGCTGAGATGAGTGTCGAATTTATCCCGGTGGTGCTGCAGAGAGGGGAGTAGGAACTCCATCTCAGCCGGGGCCACGCATCTAGGACAGTTTAGTGATGACAGCCCGCAATGTGCCTGTGCACTGAACAGCTGGCGGTGGGGCTTCCATGCTCCCCTTTGGACGATGGCCTCTTGCCTAGTGTATGGCTGTCTTTGTGCCATCCCTTCTCTGTCCTGCACACCTGGCCTTCTTGTTTTCTTAGCAGAGCTGTTGATTTCTCTGTTCCGTGTTGCCTTCTCTTTCATGTTCTCCTTCTTTGTTCTGTTGGAGCACATCCTGCAGTAGCTGGAAGATGGCACACAGGAAATAATGTTTTTGACACCTTACCTATTCAAATGCCTTTATTTTAATTCACTTTTTATTGCCATTTTAGTTAAGTAGAATATTGTAGGCTAGACATCCCTATTGTCGGCGCTTTGAAGGCGTCTCTGTTGTTTGTTAGCTTGCCCTGTCGCTGCTGCTGAAAATCTAGGAGTTTTTCCCATCCCTGCTCTTTGTCACTGCACTTGGACACCAGCGGGAACTTTCTTAGTTTTCTGTAATGAGTGCCTCAACGTGGGTCAATTTCCACCCATTGTGTGTAGAATTTGAAAACTCATTTTCATTCCTGTGAACATTTCTTGAATTAAATAAGTTGTGATTCTCATTCATCGTCTGTCTGTCTGTCTGTCTCTCTCTGGAGGACTCCTTTGTGTAAATGCAGACTTTCATGAACATGGCATCTAATTTTTCCTTTTCCTTTCTTATTTTTTCCTCTTTATCTTTTTGCTGTGCCTTCTGGGACATTCACTTACTTTTATCTTCCAACCAGTCTGTTGAGGGCTTTTTTTTTTGTTTCGGTTCTCATGCTTTTAATTTCCCAGCCCTTTTTGTTCTCTAAATGTTCTCCTTAAAATAGCATCCTGCTCTTGGTTCTGGGATGCAATATCTCCTCTGATCTCTTCGAGGATATTAAATACGGCTATTTCTGATACTTTCTCCTTTCCTAAGTCTGCTTCTTCAAAGCTCCCCCCGCCCCGCCCCACCCTGGTGTTTGTCTTGTTGGGTTTCCTCCTAAGGGCTGTCTGAAGGGCTCTTGGGAGCCTCTGAGGAGGGTAGCTCGGGGCCAGGCAGGGTTGTGCCTGGAGCTCCTCTCTGGAGAGACCAACTGGGGTCTTGGCTGAGAAACGGCAAAGCTGTCTTTTTAGCCTTTCCTCTCAGTGCTGGGCAGTTTCCCCCAGGGGACACTCCTCTGGCTGCTGGGTTGGAGGGTGAAGGCCAGGTGTCGGTACTGTGGGGCAGGGAGAAGACTCTGCCAGGGTGCCCTTTTTTTCTTGCTTTGGCTCCCCAGAAAAGCGCCCAGGGCCATCTGCCCTCTCCAGCCCTCTGGCTCTCTCTCCACAGGCGCCCGGGCCTGCTGGTTCTAAGTCTTCGAGGGTTTTGCTTGTCACCCCATGGACCGTACCTCCAGCCTTGGTTTTCCTGCAGCTGACAGTCGGTTATTGGTGCCTTTTCTTCTGCTTTCCAGCACGTGGGGATTTTTTACCTTAAAAAAAATCTCTTTTTGTAGTTTTAGTGAGGTTTTCCAGACAGCAAAGTGGTCTGTGTGCTCAGTTGTCAGCCTGAGCAAACCTCCCTTTGTTTCTTTTCTAAACGTTACTGCAGAGGCCTATTTCCAGTTCCGCCCTATCCAGTCATGTCTTTAAAAATAAAGTTTCCAAATTAGAGGTTTTAAAAATTCTTGGAGGTGGTACCCCCATGGGAAGGCACCCTGGCTGGCCCCAGTGTGAGCGTGCACAGACCGGCCTCAGTACTCTCCTCTGGGCAGACCCCTGTGGACAGCAGCTGGGCCTGAAGGGCGAGCCCCCTGGGGCCTGTCCCCAAGGGACACCTGTGAAGGATAGGCAGGTGCCTCAGCTGTTTTCCTGCAGGTGCCAACTTCAGTTGCCATCTGGCTGTCCACGTGGGCTGACTCAGTGCCCTGCTCTGGGTGGGATGGGCGGAGCACGGTGTTGTCTTCAAAGAAGGACCTGGAGGAGTGATAATGGGGACCTGCAAGACATAGTTCTCCGCTCTTGCATGTGCTTGCAGCTGGGTTAGGTGCCTGTGTCCTGCCACTTCCTAGCACATGCAGCTGTGTGGGTAGCTGGAGACCTTTTTTTGGGAGGAGGCTCTGAAGAGCAAGGAGACCTGGACAGAGAGAAAGCCCTCCCAGGCAGGAAGAGCATGGATGATGGGGGCAGGGTAGTGGGGGGGCACTGCAGCACCGAGAGGCAAGAGGCCTGCCACAGGCAGACAGGTGAGTGAGGGGTGTGTGTAGGCCCAGCCACTACTCACAGGCCCTGAAAGCCTGGGCCATCTGATGGCAGAGGGCAGAGACAGCCAATTAGGTTTTTTGAATAGGGATGTGCCATTTCAAATCTGGGGCTGGGGAAAGTTCATTCAACCAAGCAGCTGCTTCCCTCGAAGACAAGGCACTTATCTGGTGTTTAGCTGCAGAGCCAAACAGCTGACTTGGAACTGTGGAGCACGATTCCCACTGGCCATGACAGATCAATGGCCCACATAGGCCCAAGGGCCAGAAATTAAAAGCATTAAGCTCCTGAGTGGGCAGCAGCCACTTGTCTTGGGCACTGCCTCTCCTCGCTCTGTAGGGAAGGCAGCCAGTAGCCTGGGGTTGCAGCACATACCCCCCCACCTTACGGCTCTGAATCCCTCAGGTTCGCCCTGAACCCCATTCTCTCTTTTTGCCTCACACCATAAAGCAGTACGATCAGGTACACGGAGGCATCTGATTGTTCTAGAAGCAGAACAGAGCAGGAGTCAGGGCCACCTGGGGACAGGTTTTCATTTGTTCTGAGATGGGGAAGGTCTTCGGGGGTGCCGCCCAGGTCTGATGTCTCTAATTTTAGAAGTCTCTGGGGCCTGCCCAAACCTGTTCGGGATTCAGGCCCCTTGTCCACCTCTGGTGTTGAATGCCAAGGCCTGAGTCCACTGACCCTCCCAGGTCTCATCCTGCCAGCCCAAAGGGCTCCTAGTCTTCTTCCTAGTCTCTGCACCCTGGATTGGGACAGGGTGGCCCCGCTTTCCTAATTGTAGGCAAATCCTGAGCCGACCTGGGTGGAAACGCTGAGGGAGGTCAGGTTGGTCAATCTGGACAATGCTGCGGCCAGGTCTTGGAGTGGACCTGGTCACTCCATTCGGAGGGCCAGGAAGACACTATTAACGCGGATACTTAAGGAAGAGGCTATGAACGTTAGCTGGGAGGGGACAGCCATCCTTCTTGCTCTGTGACAAAGTCCCGTTTTGGGGCGGGGCCTGGGCGGGTCCCAGAGATAAGCAGGAGTGTAGTGGGGAGGGGGTACCCTTAAGGACTGCCTGGACTGGCTCACCCCAAGAGCCATCCGAGTGGGGGCGGGGAGGAGAGGCGGGACCCTGGGCGGTGCTTGAGCGGACCAGGGCAGCGCTGGGCTCCGGGGGTGCCCTGTGCGTGTTGCCTATCACTTTCCGCCCCTGCTCCACTGGGCTGACTGCGAGTCGGCAGAGTGCGTCCCCACTCGGCCCGCCCCCGAGCCTCCCCCACCCCCCGGCTTCGCCGCCGCCGGAGACCCCTCCCTCAGCACGCGCTGCGCTCCCGAGCCGCCGCGTGCTGCCGCTGCCTTCTCGCTCCAGCCGAGCCAGCCAGAGGAGCGAGAGAGAAAGGGGGGTGGGGAGCGAGAGCGCCAGAGGAGAGGAGAGGAGAGGAGGAGCGGAAGGGAGAGGAGCGGAGAGGAGAGGCGGCGGCAGCGCGGAGCCTCCCAGGACAGCTGCGCGGCGCGGCCCCCGGCAGCTCGCGTGGTCTTCGGAGACGCCGCGGCCGCCGCCCCAGCCCGGCCTCGCGCGCCCCTCGCCGCCGGCACGCCGGTGCGGCCGGGATGAAGCCGGGGCATGGCCGCCGGTGCCCCATCACCTGCCGCGGGGAACGTGGAGCCTGTGAGTAGTCCGACCCTGCGGGGCGCCTCGCCCTGCGGCGCTCATCACCATCGCGACGCGTGAGCCGAGGGTGGGGGCTCGGGCCGGGGAGGGGCGCTGAAGACCCCGCAGCGGGAGGCGGGGCTGGCGAGGGCGCGGGGCTGCACACCGCAGGCAGGGACCCGGGACCCGGACAGACCAGAGGTCGCGCGGGGAGGGTGGTGCCCTTGGGGTCAGGGGTCCTGGCGCGGGGTTTTCCAGTTTCCTCCGGGGCTGGGGTCCGGGCGCGTATCCCCGCAGGGGACCAGGAGGCGATTTTGTGAATGGAAAGGCCCGGGGTCAGGCTCTATGGAGACGCCGGGGAGTCCCGCGCGCGGCGTGACCGTGTCTGCAGCGGCGGCGGCACAATGCCCGGCTCGGGGAACTCCCTGGCGGGGGAGGCCAAGGCGCACGGAGATCCTGGCCCGTGGGTCGAGTCCGGGGAGGCGGCTCAGGCTGCACGCAGGCCCGGGGGAGTCCTGCCAGGGGTCCTCCTTTAGGAGAGTCATTGGAAACGTGGAAGGCTCTAAGGAGCTGTGGGAAGGAATGGGGTCCCAGGGTCCCCAAGGAGGACCAGGGCCCGGGCGCCGCGGAGTGCGCGGGGGCAGAGCGGCGGGGGCGGTCTCGCGCAGGGCCCTCCGTGGGGCGCCGGGGGAGGGGTGCTCCGGGCCGCGGAGACCGGGAGTGGCTGAGCCAGGCTCCAGCACGCTCCCAGGCTGCCTTCCCCGAGCTTCGGCTGCCCCCTGGCCGGTGCAGCCCGGCCAGGAAGCCATGCCAGGACGCCTGGCACACCCCTGGCCCAAACTTTCTGCCCTGATGCCTCGGAAAGCCTCGGGGCTCGCCTCCAAACCGCGGTCTCTTGCGGTGTCTCCGGGCAGTAAGGCTGGGGGTAGTTTTGGGGGCTCTGGGTCGCCTCAAACCTTGCACCGCGGCGCGGAGCCTCCCCTGGCGCGTGGCTCCGCAGTGCTTGGCCGACCCGGGCCCGCACCCTGTCTTGCGCGACAGAGACGCGGCCACCAGCGTTCTAAGGGCCAGGGGATGCAGGGCCTCACGTGGAGTGGGGGTGGGATGGTTCTGGAGTCCGGCGGGGGCGGGGGCCCAGCGAGGTGGGTCGAAACTCCGGATGACTGAGCTGCACCCTTTCTGCTCCCGCTTCCGGGAGGGACTGTTATTCAATGGTCACTTTTAAAAGGACTCCCGCTGGGCCCTAGTCCCGAGGCGCCAGACACCCGGCGGCGGTGCAGGCCGAGGGCTGGGGCGGAGGGATCCGTCCCTGGGAGAGTCCCTTCCTCCCGCAGCTGGAGGTGAAGTCGATTCCCTCGAGCGCCAGGTCGTTAATTTCCTGCCTATAACGCAGACTTGGCTGGGGACGCCCTAGGCACGCAACCGGGAGCCCAGGTCACTTAGCGCCGAGCAGGTACGGGGCGAATGGAGTGGGGTCTCCTGTAATGAGGTCTTTTAGCCAGAAGCTGGCTTTGGTTTTACTAGTCTGCAAAAAATAATGAAAAAAAAAGTATAAACATTGCGGCAAAGCGCGCTCATTAAGTGTGAATCGAGGGCTTGGGGCGGATGTCTTAATTAGGCTGCGTTAACGGGGATATTACACTAATTAAAACCAGACCCTCCAGGTGAGCGAGAATTGTGACGGGAGAGGGGGAGAAAGTTGTGGAAAAGGCGCTGGCTGATGGGAGCTGGGGGCTGGTGGCGCTAGGAGGCCTCTGGGTGCTGGCCCGCGGGGGCTGGGGGAGGCATGGGGTGGAAGGGCGCCTTCTGAGGGCCGCCTACCCCGCCCCCGCCCCTGCGAGCCAGAAGCTCCCTCCGGCGGGTGCGTGCGAAGGGAGAACAGAGGCTGCCACCCCCGCCCCTCCCGGGGGACTGGAGGCCTCCCTGCGTGGGCGCTGGACTCACCGCGCACTCCTGGAAGCCATGCTTAACCCCTCATTTCTCGGCTGGGAGAGTCTGGGAATGCTGGGCTGCCCCTGGGAGGGAGTGGGTGAGGTGGGAAACCCCAAAGAGGTTAAGGAGCAGAGGCAAAAAGCAAAAACAAAAATAAAAAACAAAAAAACCGCCGAGACAGCCCGGCTTAGTAGGCAACTGCGTGCCAGGAGAGGGCTTGCTAGTGGCGCGTGGGCTGTTTGCGCTGGAGCCGCCAGGGTTTTCTGGCCCGAGTTTCCCGTTTCTAACGGCACCCCCACCCCAAACACACACACCCCTCGCCATGGAAAGAGAACATAGACAATTGCTCTGGTCCACCTTTCCCAGGGCCCTGGCGGCCTCAGGAGCCTCAGGAGATACCCAGAGCCGGGCAAGTCCCCTTAGGCTCGGGGTCTGACGCTGCTGCGCCCTCGGTGCTAACGCGCTGTGCGATGACCTAGGGCAGAGCGGTCGCGGGCGCGTGTCTTCACTGTCCTTCCACAGGGAGCAGAGGCCAGGCTGGAAGAAGACGGTCCGCCACTTGGCGTGCAGCCGGCCAGCACCAAGGACAGGGCTAGGGGCGCGCGCCGGAGACCTAAGCCCTGGCCCTGGTGGGGGAAGGGCAGATTGCTCGAGGTACAGCCTGAGGCCGGCAGCCCAGGGCCAGCAGGAAGGTAATTACAGCGAGGACGTCTCCTGGGTCCCATCGACGGAGCAGGCCTTCGGTCCTGTGCCGCCACTTCTCCACCCTGAAGGCGGCGAGATGGAGAGAGAAATGGAGGTCTTGTTAGCTGGGGATGAGCTAGGCACGGGAGTGATCAGAGAAAATGCCACCCCCAGCTTTGATCCTGCCCTGGCCACCCTGGTTCAGCCTGCTGTTGCCTCTCCCCGAAAGCCTCCTTTGCCTCGCCTTCCCCAGCCTGGCTTCACCCTGACTGTAGGAGTTGAGGGTACCTTGCTCCTACCGGCAGGATCCTGTTTGATTTGGTCCCCTCTCCTGCACCTGCCCCAGCGGAGAGCATTGTCTGAGTCACTCCTGTGGGATTAGAAGGGACAGCGTGCACAGTGGTGCTCACACTCTACCCAAAGGTGCGGGGGTGATGGTGGGGGCAGTGAGGGGAGGAGAACATGTCCGTGGACGCAGGACGGTCGTGCTGCATGCGGAATTGAAATGTATCTCAGTGAGCGTGGCGTGGAGCTCACCTCTGCTGGCCCATCCGCGTGCCCGCAATCTTTGCTCGGTTGTCTTTGTGTTTATTTATCTCCTCACTCCTGCTCGATACTCTGTTATAAAGACAAATGGAACCTGACACGCAGCTGACATGCGGTGAGGAATTTTTTATTTTTAAACAAGTGAAGGGGAAAAAACCATCTTGAAACTTTCCGCCTTCCACGCAGATACTTCTCCCAGAGAGCCTGTCTCTCCTCAGATCCTCGCTCGCAGTAGGCCGTGCTCCTGGCCCGGGCACGGACTGGACAGGTTCCATTTGCGTCTACATCTTTTGGACTAGCTGCAGTTCCTCCCCTATTCTTTTATATTTTCACAGCCTCATGGAGCATTCAGGTGGTCAAAACATCTTAATTTCTGCTGCCTCCCTGGAGTTGGTTGCTCTTTGAGTCATTGTGCTTTCTTTCTTATTTGTGATATTTTGGTTCCACATCCTTCTCTTAGCGTCTCTCTCTTTCCCTTTCTTTCTTCTGTGTATTAGTGTGCTATTTCCTTGTAGTACCTGTGGGACTAGAGGACAGCCCTTGATGTGGTAAGAAGGAAGTAATTCCCCCGCAGCTGGGCCTGCTCTGTGTTGGGGATCCACAGAGAACGAATATCCTCTCTTAACACCTCCAGAGTCAGGCGTGGTGGTGCGTACCTTTGATCCTAGCAGTTTGGAGGCTGAGGCCTGAGGATTGCAAATTTGAGCCCAATCTATGCAACTTAGTGACTTAGTGAGACCCTGTCTGAAAATAAAAAAATAAAAAGGGCTGGGGATGTAGCTCAGTGCAAAGGTCCTGGGTTCAGTTCCTAGGACTGAAAAAAAAACTACAACAGACAATAAAAGCCTTCTGGCCTGTACTGATGTGGCTGACACACCTTTTTGGTGCAGCACACTTAGTAAATTAGTGTGCTGTTACAGCTTCTCCAACACTTAAGCTGGCACCAAAACAAGCATTAGAAGGTGACTTCAGATAATAAAGAGCATAAAATCTGTTACTTTATTCGAAAGTGTTTTGTGTGGCAGCCCCAGGCAAGCTCACAGACTGTCAATTGCACTTTTCAAAGTGATGGGGAGTCTGGCAGGCAGAGACAGGACTGAGCACCTCTCCTGCAGGAGCCAGGGCATCTCTGTGAGGGCCCACCAGTGGGTGGGTGCTCATGGCCTGGGGAAGGACAGTGGACCTTGGCAGAGACTTAGGGTTCTCAAGGTGTGCTGCCCTGAGGAACGGGACACTTGTGACCCTACTGACTACCATGATTACAGAGGCTGAGGTGTAAATATTTCTCCTCTGGTAGCAAAGATGAATTGGGCATCCTCTGTAGGTCTTGGACCTTTGTCTGCACCGTGCGAACCAGATTATCTGCTGTGTGTCAACTGGTCACTCCTGTTCTCTAGGTCTCAGTGGGCAAACCTGAGCACCCTGCCTGTCCTCCTTTTTCCGCCTACTGCTGCACCCAGCCAGCTCCTTCTGCCTGGAACACTGGCAATGGAGGCCTCTAAAAGAATCGGAGAGGAGACAGCGGAAGCTGAGGGAGGTGGGCTGCCTGTGGAGGGTCCCACCAGCAGGGGAGCAAGCTGTGGGCTCTGGGGATCTCTGGAAGTTAAAACAAAACACCATGTCTACCCTCATCTCCACTCCCATGTGGCCAGGGCCCAGCTCTTGCTGATGACCCTGGCCAAGAGGGGGCTTGTGACCTGTATCCTCCAATGCTGGGGTCTTCAGGGTCCCCAGTTTCCTCTGAAGATGAAGAGCAGAGCAGTCCAGATGATTGCAGGTTTTCTTTAAAGGTTCAATTATTGATGGCTGGAACGCAGTCCCAGAAGAGAAAGAAGGAGGGGAAAGTGGATATTTTTAGCAGAACTTTACCCACTTATCACTTCGCTCAGGGGCTGTGCTGAGAGGGTTCTCCCACGATTCCAGGAATGCTGCATGGTGCCTGGCCGCCTCCTCCCTCCCTGCTGCTCTCCAGGCTCTGTGCAGCCCCAGCCCTAACCCAGGATGCTTGCTCCCTGATCAGAGGCTGGGTCACCCTTCTGGCAGCATGGGAAGGTGCCCAGGAGCCCGGGCAGGAGGCTGATGGTCGGGTTTGCCTAATTTAGCCCTGTTAGAGACCAGTCCCATTTCAGATGCTGAAACCGCCTAGGCCAAGGCACCTGCTACCACCAGATTCTGCACTGTTTCCTGAATATAATGGGTACTTCATGCACTGAAGAGAGGTGAATCGCCTGTGCCTTTATTTGCCAAGGCATCTTGTCTTACTTCAGACTTTCCCTTCACCAAAACAAATAAGCAGACGAAAAGCAACCCAGGCCCCCAGAATCAAACTCTTTCATGTAGGGACACTGATCCAGTGGTGGAGGCTGTGGACTGCGTAGGCCTAGGACACAGCCACATCTCTAGCTGTGAACAAACGGAATGAGGGCTGCAGTCCTGTTCCTGTGGTCCCTTGTCTATGACACCAAATGAGATGGAAGGACAAAGATGGTAAGAACACTGGCTCTCTTGAGTCTAGGTGCCTCTCCTGCTCCTCTTCCCCGAAATTCCCCAGGCAAGCGTTGCTTCTGGGCTGGGCCTTACGTGGCAGAAGAGTTTTCTTGTAGGCAGAGATAATGAGAACACAGAGAAGCAGGCTGTTCTCGGCAGTGAAGGCTTTTTATATAAAACCGTCTGTCGAAGCCCAAAGACGTGAAGTGTACTTGTATTAAATGGTGTAGACAAAGATTTAAGGAGGTGTGCATACCTAGGCACATTTAGAAATAATTTGTCACTACACTTTAATGGTTCAAAATCCTTGCCAAATATGAATGCAACATTTCCCTAATAGTCTAAGTAGAAACTAACCAGGCCTTCCTGGAGCTTTGTCCAGAGGATTGGGGGCAGGGCGCAGCTCTGGGGTGTGTCCATGGGAGCCGCTGGGCATCTTGGAATCAAAGCTTCTGGCACTGACTTCTTTCCCATCTGACCTGTTTCAGTCACTATTCTCATCACCGGGACAAAACACCCAATGTCCACAGCGGCAGGAGGAGAGGTTTATTTTGGCTCACGTTTTCATTGCCTGGTCAGCTGGCCCCCAAGCAGGACAGTGTAGCGGGGGGCACAGTGGAGGATAAGCTGCTCACCTCAGGGCAGCCGGAAAGTGGGGGGTGAAGGGCCACAGATCACACCCACAGTGGCCTGGACCGCTGTCCCATCAGCAGGTCAGCTGTAGCGCAGCTATGGTTCCATCCTCTTCCGAAAGCCCCACCCACGAGTGCCTGAGGCTGTGTTCAGCAGAGAGCTACCGAGGTGACTTCTTAACATCTGAGCATCTTGACATCTGAGCTTGCTGCTGCACCTTTGTGTCCCTGTGTGCCCATCGTGCCTCCATCCCAGAGATAAAAGGAGACTCTGAACCTTGCCTTGGCAGGGTGGGCATGGATAGGCTCTTGGTGGCCTCCACGAGGCACCAGCCCATTTGGCCTTGATGTCCAACCATGTGATGTGACACCCAGTGGGCTCTGGGAGGTGACTGTCAAGGGCGGCTTCCCCGAGACTGTGTGTCTCAGCCCCTCCCCCTGCCTCTCCACGGATAGCTTTTAAGAACCACTGTCTCCCCACCCCACCCAGGACGGCCACTTTTACATGCGTACTTAGATGGGACACTGATTTTGAACAAGGCTGAGCATTAATTACCTTTCATGAGCTCCTTGAGGATGGACACTCTACCTGTCAGTGCCATGAGTGGACCTAGCCACTTTTCTGGGCTGGGCAGGGCCAGCATGAGGCCAGACTCGGGGATTGCCTGTGGCATAGGGTGGAGAGGTGACACAGACCTCCCAACTGTCATCCAGGCCAGGTGCTGAGACCTCTCTTTGCTTGGCTGGGACACAGAGACTGTGCTCTCTACAGCCAGGTGCCTGGCATGGGGGGACAGTGCCCCTTCCTTGGTGTGGCCACGGGTCAGAGGAGTGAGGGTCAGGCCTGGGGAGGTGGCGCTGAACTGTTTTGTGCCTGCAAGTCAATGATGTCATTTCAAATGGCTCCAGGGGAAGTTGCTGGGCCAGAGTGGCCACCACTGTCCTTGCAGTGGACCACTGCATTTCCCTGCAGGCAGGATGGGGGAGCAAGGGCACCTCATGAATCTGGGGACCTGGAAGGTCTCCAAAGAGCAGCCCAGCACCTCCCATTCCCAGGACCATCCTGTGGCCTTAGCAGGAAGATGTGAAGTCCTGACTGGGCAGCTGTGGGCACAGGGATCACCCTGGCAGGGTATATAGGGTGTGGTGGGTTTCCAGTCTGTGGTGTGTCCCTAGGGGACCCCTGTCTCCTCTCATGCTACCTCTTCTGCGGGGCGGGGAACCACAGCGAGAGGGGGTTGGCAGCAAGTGCCTGTGCCTTTGCAGGGGACGTGGTCTTGGGTTAGGAGAGGTGAGCCAGGCCACTGCCAGCTGACTTTCCACTATGAAGAGGAATAAGAATCGTAGCCTTCCTTCCCCCACCCTTCCCAACCCCTCTACGCCCATGGGTGGCTGCCCTGCCCCTCCCACTCAGGCCAGTGGCTCCCTCCCACCCACCTTCGGCTCGGAGATGTTTCTGGGTCTTGGGACACGGTGCACACAACACCAGAGCGTCGCTTTGCAAGGCCCATTAGGAACAAACAGAAAGCCTGCACTGCTGCTTTGGAAAATCGACTCATTGATGTGTTGCCATTAAGTATGGCTTGGGGGCCTAGTGCAGGGACAGGCAGGGGGAAGCCAGGGCCCAGGGGGTTCCTGCTCAGGCTCCTGTAGACTGCGGGTGGGCGCGGGGTCCACGCCCTCCCCGGCTGCCTTTCCTCCACGCAGCGCAGCACGTAACAGAACCGGTAGTGCTTGCTGTGGGCCTCAGAGTGGTGCTCTGCAAGGGTACATTAGTCAAGTATTTTGGAATCTTAGCAGAAAGGAGAAGTGCTAGCGAAACTTAAGGTGAGAATTATTGTTTTCAGCAGTGTAATATTATAATCAACACTCCCAGACAGCCGGCGTGACAGTGAGCTTTGTTGGGCAGGTGTCTGCTATGCTGACAGCTTTGTACCTTTAGCTGAAAGCCAAGAGGAAGGAGGGAGAGAAGCCTGTTACCCTCTTCCTGATTCGGACCGCTGTGGCTATGGGCACTGGGGATGGCGTTCTAGGATGATGAAAGGCCATCTTCCTGTGTGTACCCTTTTCTTTCTCCACAGCAGGTTTCTTCCTAGGACAGTGGAGAAGGATGCACGCAAAACTTGTGTTTTTTTGCTCCACCAGCATCTGCCAGCCTCTGACTTTCTGCAAGTTTGCCCTTGCATTGGAAAATACATGTCTAGCTATTTTTGTGCATCCACAGTATTCCAGTAATTGGCATTTGCTTTCCTGCCTTGTCCGTGCTTCAGCTACCAAAGGAGTGCTGCAGAGGTCTTCCCCGTTGAGCTCTCCCTGTAAAAATAGGACTGTCTCCTCCAACAGACAAAAAACCAAGTAAAGTGTTAAAGACTTGGCCTGCATCCCCCTTTAAGAGGTTTCTCTTTCCTTGTCAGAAGTCACCAAGGAGACTGACTTCAGGAGCACTAATTTTACCTCCCTCCCAAATATGTTTTGTCCAGATCCTAAGAAGAAAAATCACAAGACCAGTCTTGGAAAATTTCAGTTCCCAGTGAAGGCTATAAAGGAAGTCGTCAGGTAATAATCATAACTGTAATGCCTGCCACTTTGAGAAGCATTATTGTACACTAAAATTGCAGAAAACAGCCAGTCTGCTGCAGGGAAGGAGGCCAGCCCGGAGGTGGTGGCTGAGCCTCTGAAGCTGCACAGATCCATGGTGCTGCTGTGGCCCTGCTGCCCGGGCTGGGGCTGTGCTGTTAGAGACGCACGCCCGGAGAGCGGTCCCTGGGCTCCAGTCAGAGCCAGGGATGACCGTGAAGACTGGAAGGAGAATGAGTATCATTCCTTCCTCTCCAGGCCTCGCTTGGAGGGTTGTCTATGCGTTTGGATGTCAGTGAAGAGCTTGCTGTGGCCCCCAAGGCCTGGCTGCCTGGTGGCACCCAGAGGGTGAGCTATGTGGAGCCTCGCCCGGGAGCAGTGCTCCCTTCAAAGCTGTGGCTGTGAGTGACTCAGGCTCCAGCAGTCACTCTGCAGCACCTCGGTGTCTGAGCAGCAGAATGCAGGCCACATTTCCCCTCTGCACCTGCCCCGACCTCTTGCCTCATTCTGCTCCATCAGCCACCCCTTTCCGCTGCTTCCCTCCCGCTCCTTGAAAGCTGGCGGTGGTGGCAGGGTGATGAGGGGCTGGTAGCCAGAGGTCAGGCAGCGTGGAGCTCTGCGCAGCTGGGAGGAAGGATTTACGGTCTCTGCCTGCCCTCCCTGCATGATGGACAATTACAGCTGCACCGGCTTGGAGGAGAGCTGTGTCATTAAGAGTCAGGATGGTCAGAATAAATCAGTCACCTTCACTTAGATGGCTGAGCCAGGCCTCGTTCCCAGGCCCTTAAGGCAGGAACCCCCTTGGGCGTGGGTTAGAAGGTTCTGGAAGGGACTGTGCAAGGGTCTGACATACTCAGAGCTGGCGCTGAACCATCAAGTCTCCTCACAAATGGAGCTCATACTGTGAGGAGTTGGGGGAAATTCCAGGTAGCACATTTGCAGGACTTTTTGTCCCTTAACATCTGGCTGCCAGGAGAGCCATAGAGCTGAATGCTCAGGGCTCGGAAGCGAGCAGGTTGTATGTGTGCATGACATGGGTGTAGGTGCACAGTCGTGTATGTGTGTACGCAGGTGCATGTGAGGGTGTGTACACGCATGTTCATGCCTGCTATGTGCATGAGTGCTTGTGTCCCCCGTGTACCATGTGTGTGTGCACGTGTGTGTCACGGGCTTGTGCTTGCTGTTTGCACCTGGAAAATCTCCCTTGTGTTCCTGTACCTGGCAGCTCTCGTGCCAGGCCACTAGGAACTGGCCCCGTGGTCCTCCTCCCTCATTTGTTCTGGGTATTATTTCAGCTCCATGCAAACCCAGACTGTTTCATCAGGGAAACTCAGCCTGTGCAGAAATGAGATGCCAGCACTCTGTAGCCGCCTGCCGGCTAATGGGTGATGTGATCCCCAGTGGGAGACATGTCGTTCCTAAAGGCGCACTTTATTTCCTGTTTTCCCACCTCCTTCCCCGCCTGGTCCACCTCCCCATGGTGGTCTGTCTTCCACCCCGGTGACGGAGCCTTGCCACATGAGATGCAGGCTGTGGCATTAGGCCTTATTCAGCTGGCCAGCACGCAGGCCTTTCATTAACTTGGATACTACAATTATGTGCGCCGAAGACTGAAAGGACCATTTAAGATTCTTTTCCCTTTAAAAATGATTCCTCTTTTCACAGCCATGTAGCCTAGCCCTTGCCACGGAGGCTGTGACACAGGGCCTTTCTGGCTGCCAGGGACTGTCCCGAGCTCCCACTCTGACCCACAGGGGGCGAGCACGCTGCGTGGGCTCGGGGCGGCAGTGGGCCTGGGCCTCCCTTGTTCGGCCTTCTGTTCTGCCTTCTGGGGGTGCAGCTGCCCAGGCAGCCTGCAGTGCCAGCAGCAGAGGACAGCGTGCATGTTTACAGGCGTGAGTGCGTGTGAGCACACACCCACCGATACCTGCGAGGCTGCCCTTGACATCCAAAGCTGCATCCTGCTGTCCCCTGCACAGACGGGGGTGGTGGCCACAGGACATGGGCTGCCATCTGTCTCCGTGGAGACCTCCTCAGCCCTTTGGGGAGACCTGGGGACTGTTGCATGTGGGCCTGGAGTCACCCTGTCAGCTTCATGTGCACACACAGGCTCCTGTGTGTGTGTGTGCACGCGTGTGTGTGTGCACACGTGTGTGCAGGGCAGCCAGCCGCCTCCCCACTGTGGGAGCTGTGTATGGGACCCCCCCCGCCCCCGCGTCCTAGGAGTCCCACGGGGTCTGGATTGCAGAGTAGGTGGGCGCGTACAGTTCTCCCAGTCTGCCTCCTGGGACTCCTGCGGTACTGAGTGTCCTTTGGGTGGGTGGGAAACTGCGGGGGAGGCAGGAGTGCACTGGCCCATGGTCACCGTGCAGGCACAGCATGATCACAGACCTGGGGCTGACTGAGGTGAGATGTGAGCGAAGGCAGCCGGCAGTGCAGAGGTTGCTCTGGGACACCAGCCCTGTGGTGGCCCTAATGGTGTCATTCAGGGGTCTTGTTATTTTGGAGGAAAGGCAATGACCTGACCCATCTGAGCACCACAGAGCCGTGGAACAATCCACAAAGTGGTTGTTTGAAACTTCCCCAAAGTTGCCATGGTTACTTGCGAGGCATGCGCGGTGCTGGGTCTCTGTGGCTCTAGGCAGAGGCTCTTGGAGTGGGAATTAAACCCAACCGATGATGCACCCTCTCAATGGTGCTGTTCATCTGAAAGGCCTGTGGTGCTCCCGCTTCCAGGAGGGAAGCACTGAAGACCATGGGGATTTTCCAGGGCCATGGAATGTGAGATTCTGATGTTGCGCTTCTGAGACACTGGAGACAGGATTGATCTCCCACGCTGAAGTAATTATAGTCAGGAGAACAGAGAATACATCATTCTAAGTTAAGGTCCTTAACGACACGGAGCGTGCGTGCGTGTGCACGCGCACGTGCACATGCACTCGCAGTGTGGGTGCGTGCCTGTTGCCACTGGCTTTTTCTCTGAGTGTGGTTTGGTACCCGGCTGTTCCTATGGGGGCAGCAGCCGCCTGAGCCTCCCTACCCCGCTGGCCGGGAGTACTTCCTGCTGTGTGGGGTGGGCGCAGGTGATGCTACCTGATGGCGACTTTCTGCAGGGCGCCTTTGGAGGACATTGATAATAAGGGACAGTGAGAAGAGGGTGGCTTAGAAAGAAAGCAGGATCAGGGGCCCTTTGGGCTGGAGTCCTTCCTGAAGCCTCGTCTGTCTGTGGGGCTCTTAGGGAGCCTCAGGGTACTCACCATGTGCACGGGCCGAATGAACAGGCAGAAGGAGAAGAGACCGGGGTGCCCGGGTGCCGCTCTTGAGGTGTGATCAGCGCTTCCCCTGAGGGAAGAGTGGCTGATTGTTTCAGCATTGGGGGCCCTGCGGCCCCAAAGGCTCATGGGTGTGTCCACTCCTTGCTGTCCTCCTGGCCTATGTGGGATGCTTAGCAGGTGACGGTGGCTACTGGAATTAATCCAGGGGTACTGTCCAGTGTGGGAACTTTGGCAACAGTCTTCCTGCCCCTTTTCCCCTCCTCACCAGGGTACCCCTTCTTCCTGTTGCGGGAACGAGCTCTCCCCAGCCCTGGTGTGGGCCTCGAGACCCCACGGCAGCTGTAAGGACAGCCGAGTGCACCTCTTTGACTGTGGTTCTTATTACTTTTCCCCTAGAGCTGGGCCTGGGTTGGAAAAGCTGCAGGAAGTTCTGTAGGAAGACTGAAGTTTTCTTGCCTTCTCTCCCTGCCAGCTTTCGCTCATTCCAAATGCAGACCTCAGGTCCCTGGGCATGGCTGGCTGGCAGGGCCTTGCCAGAACCAGATTCCCACCCTAGGCCAGGCTTGCTTTGCCATGGCAGGCAGCATGCTGGGCAGTGAGTGCTGACTCTCATATGGGCTTATGGACAAATGTGGGAACAGGTGGTGTTGGGCCAGGGTAGTGCTGGAAACAGGCGGGGCTGAGTAGTGTTGCCTGGGTCCTTCTATGTGTGCAGGGGGTGTGAGAGGCTGAGGCTGGTCCTCCAGAGCTTCCAAAGAATGCCTTGGCTGGCCGAATGACGGCAGAGGCCTGCGGAGGACTGCACGGGGCACAGAAGGCCAGGGTTGCGTCTAAGTCAGGGGCACAGGGACGGTGCATGCCTATCCCACGAAGGACCTGCAAAGTCATTCTATAGCCTACCCGTCTTTCATGTGTTTTTCTGGGAGCTGTGGTCAGCACAGATACAGGAGCCCAGAAAATGACATATGAGAGTGGAGTCTCCCTCCTCAGCCAGCCTCACACCTGGAAGGTTCTCCGTCCATATATGGGGGCGGTGCTGAGAGCTGGGTGGGCCCGTGTGCCTCAGGTGCTCTGTCTTGACTGGGCCTCGGGCGCAGCTGGGAGGCTTCCATGCTCTGAGGCTTTAGAGGCTCCAAGGGAGAGGTGTGTGGGGGGGTGCAGCCTCCTCGCTCCCCTTACCTTCCCTCCCCCCCTTCCCACAGCACTTACCTGCTGATCAGTAGTGTGAGTCCTGCTGAGCGGTGGGAAAGCCACTGTGGTTTCCGGACCAGAAGGGAAATGGACCTTGGTTCTGCCCACGGCACTGGCGAGAACAAGGCAGTGCCCTGGGGCTGTGCTGGACTTTCCATCCGGCTCAGCAGGCCTCCTCCCCTACCTGTGGAAGTGAACCTTGGCATGGACACAGTCGTTCTAGACTCGAAGTGGGCCGCCAAACAGAGCAGAACACCTCTCCGTGGGGTTTCTCCTGTGCACAGGGCTTCCCGTGGCTTGGGGGCCCGTTTGCTGCCCAGGGGGGAGCCCTTCCTCAGGGGGCCCACTGCTAGTACACTGTGGAAGGCAGTGGGTTCTGAGCAGCTGCGCAGGTGGGCGTGGACAGTGTCTGCAACACGTTTACTTGCAAAGGGAAGAGTGCACACCAGCCAGGGCGCCTTAACGTCCAGGCAGTGGGGAGATGGTGCTGTCTCAGCACTGAACTGGTGGCCTGGCACACAGTGGGTGCTCATTGTGCTGCTGGACTCTGGGCGGGGCCGTGCCAGCCTGTGGGGAAGGGTCCTGGGCCAGGGGAGTGGGCCCTGCTCCGGGGTCTATGTGATGGTGCCAGTTTCTGTCTGTGGACCAGAGGCTTGGACTGGCCTTGCGGGTAGGAGATGGTTCTGTTCGGTGCTGGTGACTCTGCAGCAGGACTGGGGGTCATCGGTTCCTCCCGGGTGGGATGGGAGAATTGTTGGCACATCTTGGGATCTGTCCTTTGCCAGGGGTCCCCCAGGACAACTCTTGGCTGCCATATGTGCCAGCATATTGCGGCAGGATCCTTTCAAGCGCTCAGGAGATGACACCCTCGGGCCTGTTGTGCGTGACCCAAGGGATAGAGCAGCATGTAGACAGCCCAGGGGTCCTGGGCAGGGGCTCTCAGGCCCACAGCTGGTGTGAGCCAAGGGGGTAGGGGTGCATCCTCCCTTCTTCTGTGGCCCGCAAGCCCTCCCAGCTGCCTGCCTCTCCTGCCTCTCAGCATAAACCCTCAGGTGGGCGTACTGCTTCAGACATGCCCTCTGGTGACTGTGGCACTTGACTGTGGGTACCATAGTGACTTACAGTTTTGTATTTCAAACTTGGTACTAGCCCCGCTGCCATCCCAGAGGAATTGTCAAGTCCTCCAAGCTCAAGCAGAGGCCAGAGCCTGGGGCACTGACTTCTCGTGGCCAGTGTTCTTTGTGCTCCAGGGTCAGGAGGCACCAAGGGCCTGAGAGACCCCAGCTGACCCACAGGAGAGCTCATCACAGGGACTGGCGGGAAGACCTGGGACCTGGAGAGGGGGTGGTCAGTGGGATTGAGGATGGTGGCTGTTTATCCTTCCTCTGTCCCTCCTGTGACCTGGGAGCTTTGGGAGGGCAGGAGCTGTCTCTGACTCCTTGCTTTCTGTGGCCTACTTGGTGCCCTTTCCTAAGCTGAATTCAGAACCTTCTAGAATGAAGGGCTCATACCCTCAATGCCCATGGGTTTTGGGGAATGAACATTCTGGCACTGACTCTGCTTTTAGCTCTGAGACCCCTCTCGTCTCTAGTATGACACAATGGTGGGAAGGAGGAGATCCCTTTCTGCACATAGTGGGTGCTTCATAAATGCTCTAAGGGATCGTGAGGGCTCTGCCTCCAGTCCTGAGAACACAGATGGACACAGATTTTCCCCATCACACTTCCTCCATGTCCCACACTGTACCACTCCTCAGCTGGGCTCAGGGGAGGGTCAGTGGTGCTGGTGCCCACCCCTGGGCTCCGTGCCTTGCCCAGGTTAGGCTTGGTCCCTGTCCTGGAGCCTGCTGGTGCCATCCTCTCTCAATTTCCTCTCCTGGCCTCGGGACTGGGGCTCCATGGGGCAGAGGCTCCGGGCCAGAGCTGGATACCGTCTGTCCAGGGCGGGACCTGTGCCTGTGCCAGGTGTGGCCTGGGGCTCTGTACTTCCTTTTCCTCCTCCTGTATTTAAAAATCAAGACACAGAAGAGGAAGCTAACATTGCAGGAGACGCAGTCGCATCTCGAAGTTAGCCATGGCAGTCAGGCCACACGGGTTCCCAGAAATTACATGATTTGGGAATTCCAAGGAATTAAGGGAGGATTCATCTCTGGGTCTCTCCCTGGCTCAGGGCCCTCCCTGAGTGGCCCCTCCCCACTCCCACCCACCCTCCAGCCCAGGGGAGATTTCTGGTGGTGTCAGGGCAGAGTGACCCGGTTCTGCACTAGAGAGGAAGCTTATTAGAATTAAGGCCTAACAGCATTAAAAAAGCAATCTTTGCAAGATTGAGGCCACTGGGGAATTGTAGATTCTCAGCCAAGACCTCATTTAAGGATTGGGATAAACTCGACACGCATGTGCGGATGTGCACATGTGTAGCAATGCTTCGGAAACAATAGAGACTTGGTGTGAACAAAAGAGTGAAGGGAGAGAGATTCCGGAGCCCCTGGAATGGGTGTGCTGTGTCCTGTCTGAGGGGACGAATTCCAAGAAGTGGCTGCCTACCAAGGAGGGCTGGGGACATTTGAGGCCTCTTCTCTAGGGTCCCCTTTTTGTACCTGTGCCTCTCTCTGGAGCAGCTACCCACCCATCTGTCACCCAGACCCACAAGCACCTACTCCTTGTCTGGGAGCCACCGTCTTATCCTGAGGGTCTCGTCTGTCTCCTCTCTGCCATTTCCAGCCCTTTGCCGCCTTCCTAGCTGGAGTTGTTACTGGGAACCAGGCTGTGGCTGGGGCCTCCCGGGGTGCCGGGATGGGTTGCCTGGCTGCCTGGCTCCCTGTGGTGGGGAGGAGGCCAAGGGGTAGAAGTCTAAGGCACCACAGCAGGAGGAGAATGTTCTGGAGGTGGGGGACACACGTTTCCCTACTCCTGGGTTCTGGGTGTGTGGGCCGGCCACTGCCTTTGTCTCCAAGCATTCTGCAGTGACAGAGCAGTAAAGTAATGGGGACGAACACTCAGTAGCAAGGTGAATGTGGCCCCAGAGAAGGTGGGGTCACCCTGGCTCTGCTTGTGTCCTTGGCGGACACATCTTGGGATGTGGGATTGGGATCGCTGTATTCTGAGGGCTCTCTCGGGTCTTCAGTGGGGGACGAGGACCCTTCACCTCCCATCCTGGCTCTTCTGTAGGGTCTCTTGCTGCTGAAATGGGGAGCAGGCTCTGGAGGAAGGGACAGAGACTCAGAGCCTTGGGCATATGGAAGACATGTGGAGGACACCATCCCAGCTATCAGAAATGACTTGTCCCTTAAGGTGGGGGGCCATGGGCCAGGCTGCACATCCTCTCCACGTTGCTGGGAGGTGGGACACCAGGCCAATTCTGGGGAATCTGCTGCCATCTAGAGCCCCTACCTGCAGAGGGTCCTTGAAGGTTGGTTTGAGGATTGGGGTGGGGTGCACCTAGCCCTTGCTGACATCCTTCCCTGATGGCATGGCCTTGTGGCAAACAGGACACATTCCCCAAGGCTGCGATGATGTCCCTGCTGCGGCTGCTTCAGTGTCCCTGAGTGTCCACCTTGTTTCTCAGAGGCGGTGTCTCCTTCCTGGCCTTTGCAAGGCTGTGCTGTGAGGTGGGATTCCCTGCACGTGTCCTGCCACGGAGAGACCCATCAGGCAAAGCAGTTTGCGTTTCGGGCCAATTAAAAAAAACACCCCAAGGGGGCTGGGAAGGAAATAACAGTCCCAAACTTGGCAACAGGCAGATTGCAATTTTTGGAAGCTGCATTGTGTGGAGAGCGAGTGCCCAGCCCTGCAGGAACATTCATGTGCCCCCTAAACATAGAACCATTCCATGCAACCCTTCTCGGTCTCGGTGGCTTCTGAGAAGGATCCCTACGAGACCCCTTCTTGGGGTCTCTTTCTCACCCTGGCACCCTGCCCCCTTGAAAAGTCATAACACTGGCAGCCCAGAGTCGCTGCTGGTCAGCCCCCGTGTGCCATCTTGGAATCTCCCCGTCCCCTTGGGGTCCTTATCCTGAATTAAAAGCATCGGGGCAGTGAAGGAGTGATGGGCCCTGTGTTGGGGATCAGTGGCCCTGCGGAGGAGCAAATGGGGGTGAACTAAGGTGTATGAAATGATGAAGAAGCACTTAAGCCTGCATTTCTCTCTGGGTGTCCACACCCTGGAGCCACCGCAGGGAGCAGAAGGCAGGAGCCTCCTCCAGACTGCGCCCCACTTCTGTCTCACTGGCGCTGAGGGCTTCGTCCCCAGATGTCCACCTGCATAGACCTCTCACCATGTCACCCATCCCCTGCCAGATTCCATCTCCAGTGCTGGCATCCACCATGGAGCTAACAGCTTCCCCAGGGGTCTGGGCCTGACCCAGTATCACTGGCATCCTTGTCAAAAGGGGACATTGGGACCCAGAGACACACAGAGGGAAAGGAGGCAAGGAAAAGGTGGCCATGGCACTGGGGTGACATGGACACAGATAAGGACCAGTCAGGCTTTGCCAGCAGTGACTGGAGCTAAAAGGAGGCTGGGGATGGCTCCTTCCCCAGCCTCAGAAGGAGCTTCCCTGGGGCATCAGCGCCACCACCCAGACGGCCTGCCTGTGCACCGAGTGAGGGTCCGCACTGCCTGCAGAGGTGCTGCCATATCCAGACATGACTCCCCGCTCCAGGTCAGTCCAAGCACAGGACAGCTTCCCAGGAGGATGGTGCTTGAGATGCGGTTCCATGGGGCTCTGCTCATTTCTTGGGAGACAAACAGCAATGGTGTGTATCTGTGTGCGTGCGTGTGTGTGTGTGTGTGTGTGTGTGCACGTGCATGCGCTGGGCCATTGCTCACAGATCAGACAGCACCAGCCTGCAGACCCCTCCTTCACTGTCACTTCCAGCAGTCCACTGTTACCCAGGGCAGACACATCTCAGAGACCCCTGAGGTGCCTGAAACCCTATACAGCACCGATCTTGGATATACTATGCTTTATCCTATCTGTACTTACCTATGATAAAGTCTAATTTATGTATTAGTCACTGTCAGAGACTAAATAGCTAATAATAAAATAGAGCAGTTATAGCAGTGTCGTCTCATAAAATTGCCACCCTTGCTACTGTTGACTTTGGTGCAATGATTAACTAAAAGAAGGGTGATCTGGAAACCAGCGCCCCAGTCGACCTGATAACCAAGATGCTTCTAAGTTTCAGGCGGGTGGTGGACGGTGCATGGATACTCTGGACACAGGGAAGAGTCACATCCCTGAAGGACTGAGTGGGCAGCATGCAGTTTTGCCCATATTTCCTCCTCCTATGAAGTAGGAGGTACTTGGAATGGTTGACAATTTAATACTTAAGAGTTGTTGATTTCTGGAATTTTCCATGTAATACTTTTGGGCTGTGATTGGATAACTGAAACCATAGACATTGAAAGTGTGCACAAGGGGCGTTTACCTTACTGCTTATTTTCCTGGCTGGAGTGAGAGTCTGTCCACCGGCATGGCCTCAGGAGGATTTGTGGCCATGCCTGGCTTCAGGAGGACGGTGGTCTTAGGGACAGGATGAAGCCCAGACTGTCTGTCATCAGGAGCAGCTGGGAGAACATCATGCATAGATCCATCTTTAAGTGGGTGAGAAAGTGCCCATGTTAAGGCTCAAGAACATTTTTTCTCAACATTACTGTGAGCTTGATAGCCAGTTCTAGGTGGTCCACCCCTAAAACTCCCTTCTGGCCTAGAAACTCCTATACGTGCTCCAAAACCCAACTCACATATTTCCTCCTCCTATGAAGTGATGTCCGGATTCCTCCAGGGGCTCCTTCATCTGTTTTTCCACAGCTTCCCCTGTCCTCCAGGTGGCCCTGTATTTCCCTAGCTGTATGGCCCATCAACTTTCCATGGGTTCCTGTGCTAGGCACCTGTCCTTGGTGCGGGAGAGCCTTCTGCGTGGCCTGCTGCCCCAGGCCAGGGGCCCTGCCTCCCTGAATGGCTAGCCCTCATGGGTCTGTTGAGGTTGCTAGCATTCTTCTGGCTACTTCAGTGCACTCCTCACTCTCCTAGGTGGCAGTGGGCCAGTGGTCACACAGGACAGTTCCAAGCTCAGGCTGCAGCAGCAGAGTGGTGGCCTCTATTGGAACCTCTCACTCAGGACCCCAGCTGTGAGGGGGTGGTCTTGAGATCCAGCTGCCAGCACCTGCTGAGTGACCTCTCCCCGCCTTTGCAGCCCCACCCTGGAGCACACACCCTGCTGGCCTTACATGACCCACAGTGGGATGCTAAGACCACGAGGGACCCAGTGTGGGTGGGTCCCTTCTCCCCACGCTGTCTTGTTCTGGGGGCTCAGGGAGTTGTGGAAGCAGATCACCATCGGAGGCTGGAGGTGGTTCTCGGGACCCCCCCCTCCTAACCTGTCACTCCTGCCGTGAAAGTTTGGGACTGGCTAAGTGCTGGATCGATTTCAAATGCTCTTCCTCAGATGATGTGCTTTGTGTCTGGAGCAGCAAAGGAACTTCTTCTCTGCCTCCAGCATGGAATTTTCCCAGTTATTTTAAACAAGCTTCTTTTACTGTGCATGGAATTCAGATAAGAGTTGCCAGCTTCATGCAGATGCAGATTTGGAGGCATAAAGGCGGCCGCTACCACATCACCATCTCTCACACAATCAAGTGTCCCGGCTGCGTCACAGGAGAATGCAGTTTCTGAAAAGCTGTGTGAAGATATGTCTTCAACAGACAACACGAGCCTCTCCAGAGAGGCCCAGGGAAGACGCTTCCGAGAACTCTACAGGAGCACTCCAAACAACTTCTGCTCTTTCTGGTTGAAAATCTATTAAAAGGGAGAAAATTAGACCAACGATCTCACCAAGCAACTCAATTATAAGCCCCACAGAGTGAAGCTTACTGCAAGCTTCCATGGGGTTCTGCTACTACAACAGGCAGGCTGGAGTCACAGAGCACGGAGTATACATCTGTTAGCTACTACTGTGTAACAAACAAGCCCAAGAACACTGTAGCTTGGAACGACAGTTGTTGATTCTTGCTGTGAGGATGTGGGTCTCCCAGGCACTGGTGCTGATCTGGCCTGTGCTTGGCCTGTCTCGGCTGGGCTTCTTCCTGTGCTTGTGGCCACGTGGTAGTAGGCAGAAGCTGGCTGGACTGATGGCTCTTGCCTTGGCCTGTCTTTCCATCAGGTAGCTCAGGCTGTCTCACAGGTTGGTGCTGGGCCCCTGACAGACAGTGGAACTGAGCCAGGGATGTTGAGGCTCTGGCTTGAGCTAGCGTGTGTCATTGTTAGGGCATCTTGGAGTCGGGAAGCCAATCCAGATGCCAGTGATGAGGAAACCAGCCCCACCTCTTGTGGGGCAGCTGCATGGGAGTGTTCCCACACCTAGTACACTCAGGGTGTGCCCATGCTGGGGGTCCCTCTGCCCTGCAGAGTGTGGCCTAGATGGGAGGCTGGTCTGCTGTTTTGAGCTGGTTGAGCCAAGACGCATGGAGGCTTCACCCACGGAGTACCGAGTCTAGCCAAACCTCATGGGTCCCAGCACATGTGTGTTCTCTCCCGGCCTCTGGTTCCTTTGCTCCCTGGCCTCGTCTTCCTTGCTGACCCTTGGCCTTTGAGGACTCCTTGGGCTGGATTCTCTCAGCTCTGCCTGCGTTGGACCTGGGCTTCAGCCACTGTCCGGGGGCTCCTTCTCCACTCCGAGTCCTGCCACTCCCTGCACCCCCATGAGCCCAAGGCCGGGTCTGGGCCCTGTCGGCTGCTTCCTTTTCCTCTCTTCTTGTTCAAGCCGCCAGTGCACCTGGTCCCTCTCACCTGCTACCCTGCGCTCTATTCACTTCCCTCCTTTTCTACAGAGGCCAGCTCTCCGGCTCCTGCCAGCTCTGGCTGCCAAGTGGGGGTGGCTGGGGGTGGGGCAGGGGGCGGGACATCTTTCAGAGACACAAGTGTGACTACCTTGTTTCATGGCTTCAGTGCTGTCCATTGTTCTCTGGATAAAGAGGGAAGTTCTGGAGGTTTCTTTGTCTGCCCCAGCAGCTGTCCTCCCTTTCTGTCTCTCCTTCTCTCTCCCTCCCTCTCCCTCTTCTTCTCTCTCTTCCTCCCTCCCTCCCTCATTTTTTGAGACAGGGTCTTGCTATGTCATCCAGCCTGACCTTAAACATACTAGGTAGTCTAGGCCGGCCTTGGACTCTAGTGACCCTCTGGCCTCAGCCTCCCAATGGACTGCTAGGATTATAGGTGTGTGCTACCACACCTGGCTGCCTTTCTTCCTGGGCCTTAGTTCCTCAGAAAGGCCGCACTCCTCGACATCCAGGGCCATGGCGCAGGCTGTTTCTTCTGCCCGGCCGCCTCCCTGTCCTCTCTCCATTTTCCTTGTCATTAATCCTGCCCCAGGCTTTAGAGCTCAACTCCGTGTCATACCCTTAATGTCAACTGTCCTAGCCTGGAGGTCCCAGTTAGCTGTTTCTGCACCCCTGGAACATTCCCCTGTAGCCCAGCCCCGGCAGAAAACAGTCACCGTGGTACCTGAATGACACCTGTCTGTCTTTCTACAAGGGCATTCAGTCTTAGTCACCTCGGGGCAGGGACCCAGCACATCTCCTGCTCCTTACAGTGCAGTGTGTGGCTGGTTCAGGGAATGGGGACCCCTGTGGTATCAGGAGGCTCAGGGGCCAGGGGCAGGTGGCAAAGGTGGTAGGTGGCAAAGGCCAGAAGAGCCAGGGCACTCTGTACTGACCTGGGGTGCATCCGTGACGTGTTCCTTATGTTTGGCTCACTGGGACCTAAGGGGTAGGCTTTGCTGTCCCCTACACGGCCCATGATAGCCATGAGATTCAGTTTATTTCTGCAAGGCCTGTCTGGAAGTGGCACAATGTGCCACACCCAGGAGCCAGGCAGAACTGAAGAGTGGCTAGGCCTCAGGGACAAGCCTCCTGTTGGATGAGCAGCTGGCGACTCAGCACACCAGGGACTACATTTGGAGCAGTGTTGCAGTGAGAAGAGAAAAGGGCTGGTGTCCTTGTCCCCAGGCACCAGCGAAGCACAGAGGGAAGCTGGGGAGTTGCAGCCAAGGAGCTCCAAGTGGAAGGTCAGATGCACACTCACAGGTGCAGATGTGCATGCTCACACATACGCACATGCGTGCGCACAGGCAGACCTAGTGCTCACATGTAAGTACATATGGACACGTGGAAGGGCTTTAGCAGGGGTGCTGCTGGCCTCTGGTGGACATCTCCACAGAGCTCCCTGGCTCTATAGCAGCACCCATGGAGGTCAAGTCAGCTGTCTGTGGGCCCCACACTTGGAACAGGAGTGGGTGCTGCCTGCCGGGCCTGGAGCCCAGGACGGTGGGATGAGGAGAGCCCTCGTCTCTGCCCCTAGCAGGACGCTCAGCGCGGTCATCTCCCATGTCTTATGTAGGGGGCGGAGCTTCTGCCATGCTGGACCGGGAGGTAGGTGTCTTTCCTGCTTGCTGCATGCAGACGTGACAGAACAGTGTGACATGGACAGCCTTGACCATCCCTCTTCCTTAGTGTCACCTTTCCTCTTCTTGCAGTCGGGCCCAGCTGCCCCTCCCTGGGGGAGGACACAGAGCTCAGGGAGGCCTGGAAGGTGGCAGAGTCTCTGGGTTTCTCGTGGAAGCCTAGTGTGTCCAAGTCCACCATGGTTTGGTCCATCCTGGGCTTAGGTGAGTGTTGCTAGAACAGACTCGTTTCTGATGATAGGTTTTCCCCACGCACGTGACTTGGTGACCACAGACACTGGTTTGTGACTAGAAGCTATATTCCCTACTTCAGGCAGGAGGTTGGGATGGAGTGTGTGCCTCCTGCCCTCTCTCCTCTGCCGTGAGCTCCAGGAGGGTTGCAGCAAGAGGTCAGGGCCACGGCCTGGCGCCTGGTGTGTGGAGCTCAGTGGGGCATGATGGGAACGGAACCTGAGCAGAAAGCTTTGCAGTTGTAAGTGCCCACAGCCAGAGTGCTTGTTACAGCAGCAGGACAGTCCCCGCCCTGATGCAGGCACTTCTGAGTCACGTGGCCGTGGGCAGCTGTTCAGCATGGGAGCATCTCTGTGGGTGGGCTTGGAGAGCAGCCTTGGGTTCACTTCTCACCCATCGTCATGGACTGGCTGGCTTCGAGCTGTCCTTCGATCTGAAGTGTAACACGTGGTGACTCAGTGGTGGAACAAGAGAGTCCTTGGGTGTGGATTGGTAATCAAAGAGGAGGAGGAGCAAGAGGAAGAGGAGGAGGGGGAGCTAGGAAAGGGAAAAGGGAGAGAAGGAGAAAGAAAAGGAAGAATAGGAGGGAGGGAGGAGAAGAAGAAAGACAAGAAGAGGAGGAGGAAGAGCAGGGGGAGGAAGAGGGGAGAGAGAGGAGGAAGAGGCGGCCGGATGCAGCCGAGTTCAGGGTGGACGGCAGTGGGATCATGGTGGGCTGAGCCCAGGGGCCATCAAGTAGCCCAAAGCAGAATGGCTGTGTGGCCACGGCTGGGAGGAATGCTTGGCAGGGTGCAGCAGGACTGCCCTCCAGGGGCCAAGTGTCCTGTGTCCCAGCCCTCCTTAGCAGGGAGCAGCTGGCATCTCCAGCACAGCTCTGAATGCCAGGGGCAGCAGGGCCCGAGGAGCACACTCCCTGCATGTCCTGAAGGCCCACAGAGTCCCTTGCAGCTCCAGGACGCTTGTCTTGGTTTCTTCGAGAAAACCAGCCCCAGCCCTCCGGTTCCCCTCTGGCTGTCCCTTCTGTCACTCCCAAACATGGTTGCTTCCCTCCCTGCCACCGCCTGTGGATCTGGGCCCCTCTACTGTGTCCCTCACAGTGGACCTGGGACTGAGTCTTGAGGACATGGGCTGCAGGATGGTTTTCCTGGACCTCCTGGGAAGACGGCCTGCAAGTAACAGGGACAGGAGATGAGGGAGGATTCTGGGTTCTGGGGAGCAAAATGGCAGCCGGCAAGAAGGTAACAGGGACACAGAGGAGACAGCGTAGAAATGTGCAGGGGACGCTGAGCCCTGAGCTCACTCAAAATGCTGGAGACGTCCGGCTGGCTGCAGGCGGATGGGAGCCGCAGTCCGCCTCTCACCTCTTTGTCACAGATGGGACAGCTGCAGAGGGTGGAGCCGCAGCTGTGCGGTCGGCCCAGGCCCTGGCAGGGACAGTGGCAGGGTTCAGGGATCTTGCACGGTGGTTTCAAACCCACACCCTCTGCAGACCTTATGCCAGCCCCCACACCTCTGGCTCTCCAGAAGAAGCTGCGTGGCGTTTAAATTTTTTATTTCATTATTTTATTGATGTTTTGAAGTAGAGCCGGGGAGTTCTTTTCCACAGATGTTTCAGATTTCCACAGCATCAGACAGATGGGATCTGCGGAGGGTGTGGAAAGGGCCAGAGGGGCTCCTGGCTGCTTGCATGTCCAGGGCAGGGACGAGCCTGGCTGGTAGCATGGACAGTGTGCTCCCCCTTGGCCAGCTCCCCTGGGAAGCCAATGCTGAGCTGCTGTGGCCACACAGGGAGTGCGAGGCGCCTGCCCCGAGGGCTCTCTGGCTGCACAGGCTCCAGGGCGGCCTGCTCTTTCTTTCTGCTTGGCCGTGTTATTTGAAGGTCGTTATTTGAGGATCTGAATGCCCGTAACCCCACTGTGATGGTGTCATTGCAAGACCTCTAGTGCACCCAGATTTTGTGGCCACTTCTGGTAGTACCTCCTGGGTGAGGATACATGACAAATGGCCTTTCCTGCTGGACCGATTTGAGCCCTCCCCTGCCACTACCCTTGGCCCGGCCCCACACCTGCCCACCTGGGAAGCCAGCCAGGGCACAGTCTGAGGAAGTGAGGACACTTTGGGGCCAGGTGGAGGGACAGCAGGGTTCTGGGTGCTTATTTTGGGGAGCTTGTGGACACTGCTTCCTGCTCTTGATCTGCAAGGGCCCCTGAGCCACCCTGTGCCAGAGGACACAGCCAAGGTGCTTTGGCCCCATGCCACTCTGGTCCAGAGAATACTGCTGCTCAGGTCTCACGCCACTGGCCCCCAGCTCGCAGTCTCTGGTCCCCTATTCCTCCCATCTGCTGATGGGGAGGTGGGCTGACCACCTGAGAGGGTGCAGAAGTGAGAAGCCGTGAGGTCTGTGTGCCCACCGTGGGACCTTAGCTGGCAAAGTGTGTGCTGTCACTTCTAGGATTGTGCTTGCTCATGTAGGATGACAATAGACAAGCAGGCCACTCTGCAGGTGGCCTCTGCACCCCATGTGATAGCATTAAAATGGCTTCTGAGGTCACAGATTCAAGTTCAACGATAAATGTTTACATAATCAAGGTCCAGGTCCTTCTGGTCACGGCTCCTTGTTGGTGCATTTTCCCTGCGTCACTGAGGCTGCTGGTGGATGCCACCTCCCTGCAGAGGGTGCAGGGTGCCCATTTGTGATACCTGGGTCATCAGCTCCTGGGCTCTGGCCCACTCACTGCTTTTCTGTTCTCGCCAGAATGGCTGAGAATGCTAATTTTTGTGGAGTTCGAGTCTTGGGATGGGAAGATGGACTTTGTTTTTGCATTTTTCCCATTCATCTTTTTCAAAGCCAAGATTACTTCTCAGGTTTCAAGGGAGAGGCTGTGATGGGAACCTGACTCAGGACATGCGTCACTGGAGGGGGCATGAGGTGACACTTTGGTGGTAGAGAGGTGATGGCGAACATCTTAGCACTGCATGCAACAGTCTACTGTGGCATTCGTGCCATCACTGCTCTAGACCGGGTCAGACCACAGCCAGGTGGGAAGGGGCGAGAGGTGCCTGTGGCCAGGGCTGTGGGCATCTGTATCAGCCCAGGGCAACCCTGGCTCTGGAGAAACAGAACCAAGAGACCACACCTATCTCTGTTTCCTCCATCGTCTGCATGTTTTCCGTCTTCATCTCCGTCATTGTCCTCAATGCTGTCTGTCTGCCCATCTACCCACCTGTCCTCCTGTCTGTCCACCAAGAGGTTTAATTGGAGGTGTTTGCTAGTGTGATTTTGGGGGATGGTGAGTGTAAGAGTCATGGCCCAGGATGCTCAGAGTTGGGGGCAGACTAAACCTGGCCCATGTTGTTGGGCTTGCTTGGCACACCTGCCTTGGGCGTGGCTGGAAGCTGGCAGTGACTGGATCCATCCTTGTGTAGGCACAGAGATGGCCTGAGTCTCCAGGTTTCAGCCTCCTGTAGACTGGCTTCTGTCCCGGCAAGTGACCTCCTTCTTCCTGTGCCTCTGCCTCCACTTTGGTCCCCTATGCTGAAGTTGATGCAAGACCTGCACCTGAGCACCTCAGAGGATCCCACAGCCCTCGTCAGTCCCCGCCTGGGCCCTGTGGCCCTCTCACTCCTTACATCATGGCTCTGGGCCCCCCTCCCACCGTCCCCTGGTGCCCGTGCCCTCCTCAACCCCCTGCCTCCGAGGCTCCTGCTCCCGTGGAAGACATGGAATTCAGTAACCAGGAATCTGGGGACTGTTTCAGCAGCCACCTCACCTGCTGAGGGTGGCTTCTCAGCTAGGCTGCAGGTTAGAGTCACCAAGGAGGGCCCGGGTTTCCGGTCTTTGAAAACTCCCAGGTGATTTCCTTCTGCGCTGTGAGCTGGGAGCCACCGTGCTGCTCAGTGCTACCCTTGGCCCATGGCATCTGTGTCCCCTGAGGGCTAGTTAGGGATGAAGCCAGACCTTCGGACAGGGACTCTAGCCTCAAATGAGGTCTCTGTGTAGCTGGGACACGTGACAGGGTGAGAAGCACTTAGGGGGGACCCTTCCCCAAGCTGGGACCTAGCGTGACACTCTGTGACACTGATGTAGTAGCTGCGAACACACTTGTTCTGTGACCATCCAGTAATTTTCAAACAGTCCCCTGAACTTCTGTTTTTTCGTCGATATATCACATCGTTCACTCTGTCTAGTGCGCAGCACAGCCCTGTGGGGCTCACACCCCTCTCAGGATGGGAAGGCCACAGTGTCCCTCTTCCCTGCCTGGTTTTGCTTCTGTGACTTAATGGGAAAAGGTGAAGTCTTGCTCTGTGATGGGTGCACTTCCAGCCCGCTGTCTGCCGCAGATGCCCAAGGAAAAACTCAGCACGGGTCAAAGATGGGGGCCAGGTGACCTGGTGGGGAGGGGACATTTCGGAGCACAATAGGGCTGGAAATAATCACTTGGCCTCGACAGGAAGGGTCTGAACACACTGGGGCTTGAATCATCCCCGAGGTGCAGAATCCCAGATGTGCCTCTCAGGGTTGTCATTCATGACAAGTGGCCACAGCTGTGGCATCGAGAGGCCATTGAAGGGACAGGTGCGTATGCTGGTTCCGCAGGGGGAGGGCACGCAGAGGGCCTGTGTCCTCACCCTGAGCCCGTTTCAGCCCAGGGAAGTGCAGAGCTGTGGGTTCCTGGGTGCTCAGTCAGGGGTCCCCCCAGAGTCCTGCCGGGAAGAGTGCAGATACCTGTGCTGCCTTCCCATGGCTCTCTCCTGCCTGCTCGGTGCTCAGGCCTCGCTTTCCTTTCTGTCTTCTGTCACTGCAGCGTGCAGATCGCTGCACAGTGCTCTGGGACCAGTGGTCAGGACAGAGAGGCTGACTGGGACTCTGCTCGAGAGGCTCCTTCAGTCAAGAGGGGACAGAAGGAACACGGTGGCTGAAGTGCGAGGGAGGAAGAGGCCAAATGCCCTGGGGCACTGGGCCTCAGGAGAAAACCCAGGCTCTGCATGTGGCCAGCAGGCAGGAGGGACTCTGTCCTGGGACCCAGGAAGTGCACAAGTGAGGGCAGGTGGTGCCACTGTGTTCCTGCTTCCGGTCATTGTTCGAGTTCTTGTGGACCCCTAGTGAAGCCAAGTCTGGGGACGTCATGTCAGATGTGTAAACCAGATGCAGAGAGGCAGAGACTGCGCAGTCTCACAGAGGCAGGATCTGGATGGGCCCGGCTGAGAGAAGCAGAGAGCACACAGGGGCTGGGATCAGCGGGCAGGGATAGGGGACACTGCTCACGGGTACAGAGTTGCAGTCAGACGGGAGGATGACACCTCCATGAATCCCTGCATAAAGCATCCCTGGGACCAGGTCCCCAGGCGGGAGACCACAGATCCCTGCTCCCCCCAACCTGGGGAGACAGCTGGATGCCCAAAGGGGCGGGGTCGTGGGCATAAGAGTGAGCTGGCTCCCTGCTTCCTGGTCCATGTGGGGCCTGGTGTGGGGGGGTGGCCCTGAACCCCATCAGGCTCCTAGAGGGGCCCTGGCCAAGGAGAAGCAGCTTGGGGTGCTCGGGGATTGTGGGGTGGAGAAAGCTGCTTCCAGGTGGTTGCACAGCAGGCAGGAAAGCGCCGTGGCCCGATCCTGTGAGTGAGATCCTGAACTGGCAGTCAGCGTTCTGGTATTCAGGGTCCTCATGTATAAAACGGGAATCCTGATAATGAGCACTTGTCCTTCAGGGCTGCTGAACGTTAAATGAGATACTACCTGGCACCTGGCCCATTCCCATCACAGGAGCACTGATGCTGAGGGTGGGGCAGGAGGTGACCAGGCTAAGGCTCCGGGTCCTGGCACACACTTCCCGGCTCTCCCTCGCCTCCTGTTCTGGTCCCTGTTGCCCACACTGTCACCTTAGGGGCGGCCCTGCATGGCAGCTTCTCTTGCAGTTGCCATATTTCTGGACTGCTGGATGTTTGTCCCTGTGGCTCTACCAAGGCGAGACGAGGAGGCTCCCATGGGTGCCCTCATGCTGGTTGTGCGGGAGGAGGCGTGTGTCTGGAGGCCTCATACACTGGTGGAATCTGGGGCGTGGGCAAGGGGTTGTTGAAGGGAGGCTGCTTTCCCTGGGGGGGG
>PVJX010002240.1:0-89431 GCA_004027295.1 Dolichotis patagonum | reverse complement strand
TAGTGTCTGAGACAGACAGCGCAAAGAGGAACCGGAAAGGAGGGTAGCGACACCTGCCTGTCCCCTGCCAGCATTTGCTGTGGTGTGGTGGCTACAGAGGATTCAGCCCTCCCAGGGACAGGTGGGTGGGCTGGAGAGAGTGCAGCACGTCCTGCCCCAGTCTGAGAGGGACAAGTGAGGACTTAGCCCAGGCGCGAGCTTGCAGCGGGGTCCCAAAGTGGCCTTGCCTTCCGAGACATGTTGCACTGCTCCCCCTTCAATGCACTGTGCTGACTTCTCCGGAGACTGGAGCTGCCAGAGGACCTTGGGTTCCTGCAGTCTCAGCTGCCTGATGGCCCTGGGCCATGGGGCAGGGTGGATTCCAGGAGAAAGCAGCTCCCTTCCCAGGGAGCAAAGTGACAGCCAGGACAGGGGAGGGGCCATGGAGCTGGTGTGGCAGCAGATGGTTCACTGGCTAGCTTGGTCACAGTGATTTGAGCTGAGGCCTCTCCTCCCTGCCACTGTTTTAGGAAAATCTCTACGGGTGTGGTGGTGCACATTCTAATCCCAGCACACTTGGAGGCTGAGGCAGGAGGGTTGAAAGTTTGAGCTCTGCCTCTCCAGTTAATGACTTAGTGAGACTCTGCCTCAAAATTTTAAAAATGCTGACAGTGTAGCTCAGTGCAGAGGCCCTAGGTTCAAACCAGAAACAAACAAACAAACAAACAAACTGTCTTTTGGAGCTGCATCTCATCCGTCAATTGGTCTCTTACCAGTGACATCTAGCTCCCCCATCCTACGACATAACATTCCACCCCTTAAAAGCAACACTCAGGGCCAAGGATTTAGCTCAGTGGTACCGTGCCTGCCTGGCAAGTGCAAGGTCCTGAGTTTGATTTCTAGTAACAACAAAAAAAAGGCAACACACAGCCATTGCAGGCTGCTTGCAGCGCTGTTGCCATCAAGTGGGCCTGGTACCAGAAGGTCCCAGCACAGGCCTGTCATCCCCTCTGACTGC
Source organism: Dolichotis patagonum (assembly GCA_004027295.1). Lineage (NCBI taxonomy): Eukaryota > Metazoa > Chordata > Mammalia > Rodentia > Caviidae > Dolichotis > Dolichotis patagonum. The sequence goes on along the minus strand of PVJX010002240.1, from coordinate 88,434 downwards.
AGGGCCATCCTAGCAGGTGACATCGAGATCGCTGGGGGCAGGACCTGCAGGGGCCGCTGTGGAACTGCTGCCGGGTATTCTGAGGCTGGGCTGGGCTTGGGGACTGGGGGCCACTGTCGGTGTTGGTAGGAGCATAACTTGGATACAGATGAGTCCTGAGACCAACAGGGGTGTCTGTTCTCAGACACTGCTGTGTTGGTCAGCAGGGAATGGGGAGCACTGTGTGTGGGGTATCTACTCACCTGTCTGTCCATCTGTTCATCCAGATGCCTTCCTAAGCTCGTTGGGCACCAGGAAATGCCGCACGTGGTGCAGTGCTACAGCTCTCGGTGACAGCAAATGGGACGAGTGGGAGAGGAGTCTGCCATTGTGTCCACAGAGGACCGAGCATAGCACTCAGACCCGCGATGCCAGTGCTCATCATGGCAAGAAGTTGCCTCCCCTGGGAGCTAAGGCGGAAGCAGCCTGAGCACCCACCTGTGGAAGGGTGGAGAAACAGCCAGGGTGTCAGCAAAGGGAGAGCAGGATGCGGGGAGACCTGGGCTACGCAAGGCAGGCCTGGACCATGTCACACTAAGCAGAAGCAGCCAGGCTCAAAGGCCACGTGTCATACTGTGCTGGGCTGGTGTGCAATCCCCAGAATAGGCGAGTGTGCGGAGACGCGGGCAGAGTTGCGGTGCTAGAGCTGGAGGGCTGACTGCTCTTCGGGATGTGTGGAGGGTGGGTGCTGCACAGCAAGGAGGGGTGTCAAGCCAGCCTGTGCTATGAGCACCGCAGGGCATCAGGAGCTGCCCTGAGTCTCTCGTGTCACCTGGCACGTGTGGGGCCCAGTAGTGTTCAAGACCAGGTAAAGTCAACCTGCTGCAATGGTGGGGAACGAGCCTGCCACTGCCACTGCCACTGCCCCAGCCAGACCATTGCCCAGGAAAGTGCCAAGTGTGCAGCAGAGGTCCACGCAGCAGCATGACTGTCACCAAAGCGTGGACGCTCACACTGTCCTTGGAACACCCCTGAAGCTTTCAGGGGCTTTTGCATTATTGATTTGGGCTGCAAACCATCTCTTAATAGAGAGCGCCAAGTAAAGGTCGGGCAAGTTCCTTTCTATGAATTTCAAATTGATTTTCAAATTCTGAATTTGTCGAGTTGGAAGGAAAGAGGATTTTCTTTATGGACTCCACCTGGCCAGCCCTGCCACACCATGACCTGGGAGAATGCTCATCAGGACAGCCCTCCAGTGATGCCTGGGCAAACAGCATATCTGAGGGCCACTCAGACCGTCCCGTGGGTGGGCTCGGAGGGGCCTGAGACTACGAAGAAGGTAACTGAGGTGTAGAGAAGCTGGGTCATTTGCTGTGGAAGAAGCAAAGCAAGTGGCAGGGCGTGGGTGCAGGTTCCTCCTCGTGAAGGCTTTCAGGCGGCATCGTGGACACAAGTACAAAACGCAAGGTCACAGTTCGGAGTTTGGCCTTACAGTCTGTGATGAGCCTCAGCCCCTTGCTAGCACCAGATGCCAGCCCATGGGTGGTGGGGTGCAGGGCTGACCCCGGCCTTTCTGGTTTCCTGAGTGCTCCCCAGAGCTGCAGGAGATACGGCATGAAGGGGGAAGACCCTCGGACTCCGGCCACTTCATTTAGCAGGGCTTGGCGATCAGAGCACAGCACATTGAGTGTAGACAGAGACTCAGACTGCCCTGCAGAAGGTCCTCATTCTAAATAACACAGGCTCGTCCACTGCGCACGACTGGGGAACAAGCAGACGCTGATTAACAAGTAGATGAAACATGGGTGCAGGTTTCTGGAGATGCGCTGTAGGGCTCTATCATCAGCCTCTTCTCAGTGTGCTTGCTGATGACTCAGACGGGGACACAGGTGGCAGAGTTATTAAATCTGAGGGTGACACGAAGCTGGGAGGAGCAGTGTGCTTCAGATTTGAGGTCTAAATATATCTCAGCAGTCAGAACGATGGGTTGAATCTAGCAAGATATGATTCAGTCAGAACACATTTAAAGTACTTTATTTGGGTGTAAATAGCGGAGTTCTGCAAACAGGCAAGGGGTGATGTATGTGTAAGGCTTCGCAAGTCATAATGTGAGCCAACAGTGGGAGAGCGCAGGAGCTAAATCCAGGGTGGCTTTAGGTTCAGTTAATAGAAGTATTGTTCCTGGAAGAAAGGAAGGGACTCTGCTCTCCCCTTTTTCAGAACTCTACCAGGATCCTGTCTCAGAACCTTTATGACCCACTTTAAAAAGGACCCAGGAAGCCTCCAAAATGAATGAAAAAAAATAGACGTGCTGAATTTATTCTTTGCTACTTAGAGGCTTTTAAAAATGATTAAGGTAAACATTTGCCTGTTGTAAAAAGCAGAGAAAGCATGGAAAAGGAAGATGGGTACAAAAAAAAGTCAGCCATGACCTTAATCTTCCCACCAGAGATAACACTTTAGTGTATTTTCTACCATACTGGTCTTTTAAAAAGAATCCATACTTGAAAATATAATTAGAATAATCTTTATTTATAGCCTGTGTCCTGTGCAGCCCCCAGTAGCGCGTGGTGAGTGCTGCTCATAGTCTGCAAGCCATCTCGGCCCCGCATTTCCAGTGACCGTAGAGGGCTCCTTGCAATCAATGCCCTGAAAGTTCAGACTTCATTTCCTCCTCATAATACTTTCCACGTTATCAGCAGACCTGTGATTAACTCCCCTGGACAGCAGCAGTCTGGGATCCCTGATTGTTCCCCAGGCTCCATTCCTAGAAGGATTCCTGGGTCAGGGAACGCAGTTGTCCTTGCACTTGCTCCCTCCCATACGAAGGTCAGTCGGGGAGGTGGGGGAGTGCCCTCCTCCTCACCGCCTGCGGGCCACCATCCACAGAAGCGTCTGCATGCAGACCGATTCAGCAGGTGAAAATGCTGCTGAGCTGGTGTCCACCTGACTTTCCTTGATGACCAGAACGGCTGACTCACCCTGGCTGTGCTCTGTGTCACTCACGCCAGGTGGGCCGACAGCACCCACCGCACTGCACTGTGCCTTCCCTCCTGGAACTGGGGGACCATCCTGGGCTTTGCTGATGGTGGGAATGGCGTCTTCTCTGCTGTCCTGACGTGCACAGGGCAGGCCTGCTCAGGACAGGAGAGAACACCCCAAGATGCCAGGATGAGAGCCGGGAGCCAGCCCGGGGCTGTGTGGTTGTGACCTCACGGAGGTGCACTTGGCAGGAGCAACCCGCGCTTTTCCCATGGCAGACGTCACCAGAATGACTTAAGGACATCATCCCGGTGTCTGTCACCTGTGCAAAGGCTGGCTGCTTTGCGAACTGTGTGACAGTTCTCCCCAAGCCCACTCTCTGCTTTGCCCAAGTGATGTTCGCTGGGTTACAGCTCTTTCGGGGGAGCTTTGTGGGGTCCGCATTGTATCTCTCACGAGCACATGGTGAAGCGATGCGTCGTGACCCAGACACTAGGCTTCCGGGACAGGTGCTGGAGAGTGGGAAGTTTGACTGTGGAGGAAGAGTTGCCCCAGAATAAAAGAGCAACCCAAGACTTACCTGCTCTCCTCTGTGTGCTATATGGAAGGAGATCTAGTCTCTTAGTGATCAAATCCATTGCCAAAACGAGGGTTTTCCAAATTATTAATAATGACTTTAATTTTTTTTTTTTTTTTTGCTACTGAGAATCGGACTCAGGACCTTCACCAGGCCTGGCTAACAAAGACTTTTAAAAATTCGAGCACAATATGCTGCCAGGTTACAGTGAAATGGGTTATCTGTCAGTCACATCCTGACGTCCCGTCCCAGAAGTCAGAGGTCGACATGCTGGGCATGGGCCGTGGGCAGAGAATCCTGCACAGTATTCCACCGGCCGCCCTCAGGCCCCGTCTCTGGACTGCCCATCATCCTCCTCCCCAGCGAACACTCCTTGGCAGGCTTTGGCTTTTTTCAGGGACCCGAGTCAGGCACGTTACAGCATCTTTCTGCTCCGTGGATTCTGTGCACTGCTGATCCAGCCGTCTTGTTTTCTGAGACCTGCTTCATCTCAAGCGTTCCTGAAGGGAACTTCAGGACAGGACAGGCCTCTTCACTCTGCCACCAGCCTCTGTCACTGTACACAGGCCAGAAGGAGCTGTGGGTGGGTGCTGGCTGGCTCAGGCCGCATCTGCAGGTTCCAATCTGAGCTGTGATTTCCCCAGGCAGGTGGGCGGCAGCGTCCAGCAGAGCTGGGCTCTGCAGAGGGGAAAATAGAACCCAGCAGCTCTGCAGAGCCTCTCCTGGTGGACTCCAGTGGTGGGGGAAGCCTCTCTCCTGGGCCCTTCGTGCCCCTACCCAAGTCCGCCTTCCTCTGGCTCTCTGTGCCTTTGATCCAGGGCCCAGGAGAGGAGCAGGCAGGGAAGGCACAAGGTCTGGCCCGCCCTGTGGCCCACCCTCCTTGGACTCATCCGCTGCCCCGAGACATTGGGGCGGCAGCAGCAGCCTCAGGGTGCCTCGTGCGGCAAGTATATTTTCAGAAGCTGCCGGGGACGTCATGTGTATGAAATTAGCATTGCCTTGTTGGCCCCTTTCAGGCTAATTCGGAGTGAAATGTTTCAGCAATGGTGGGCTGATTCTATCAGGAGAACAAGAACTAATTAAATTCCCTCTGACCATCAAACAGTAAATTATTTATATCCAGACAGATGCAATCTAATCTCTGGCATCCAGCTCAACCCTACATGCATCCTACTTGATTTTTCAAGGGGAGAGGGGGGAAAAAAAAAGGAAAGTCAAGCTCTCAGAAGATGGAAGGAAGAGCTGGAAAACATCTGGAGTCATACTCCGCACCCTCTTCAGATGGGGAAACCTGAGAATGTGGGCCAGGCCTTGGGGCTCCCCACTTTTGGGTCCAAGGAACCTTCATGCTTTTCCTGCAGGAAGCAGAAACAAAAATAAAAGGAGTCCACAAACCACTGGACAAGCCTGTTTAATAGGATCTTAGCTGTTTGGGGAGAATTAATCTTGTGAATGAACATGCTAATACGTGTCACAGGGACTTATCGGTCTGGCCGTCAGTGGCCCTCAGTGGCTACTGAGTGGCTGCCAGCTAGCATTTTGGAATAAAAAATTAGCCTGGCCCCTACCGTGAGCTACACTGCCCTCTGCCCATCTTCCTGAGGGTTCATGGAAACCATGAATAGATCCCCACCCCCCAACACCAGAGAATATATCTTTGGGGACACTCCTGCCTACTCCCTCTATGACCTCCCTGAAGAAGAGATGACTGCCTCTGGGGGCCCATCTGTTGGGTGGGGTCTTAGCTGGCCAGGTGTGGGGGCATCTGCTGCATGACCCTGGGGAGTGTATGTCCCATGGGCTCTGTGCACTGTGGGTCATACCTCGGTGTCACAGATGGGACCCAGCTTTCCATCCTCTGTTGGAGTAGACAGAGGCTGAGCTCCGAGGTCTGTGTCCTGTTTTCACCTAAATGTACAGTAGCAGTCTGTGCGCCCCTTCACTCTTTGGGGATCTCTGACACAGAGGGGGTGCAGACTTGAGAGCCACAAAGAGAGGATGACCATTTGGTTTCTCTCCCCAGGGACAATGCCACCTCCTCCCAGCATGCCCTGGTCTGGCTCTGCCCCTTGCATGCCAGGCGCCGTGAGGATGGCTCAGAGTGAGGCCCACAGAGGTTATGATTTAAATGGCCAAAGGTCTTTGCAAAGTGGACACCTTAGGGGGTCCTAAACACATGTCCCACATCCCTGAAGCAACTGTGGACACTTCTTTTGGGGATCATGCCATAGCCCTTGGTGTGCTTGTTTGAACTGTCGAGGTATCCTCCTTTGGGGTGGAGTCGCTTTTAGAGAGCAGCTGAGCACCCCTGCCGTGCATGCTGGGGATCCTGGCCCAGAGCTGGCTGGGGGCCTCTGGCAGGGTGTTCAGTTCCGGTCAGTCGTGCTTCCCACCTCATAGGGCAGCTGAGACTGTGACTCCGTGGCCTCTTAGCATCGTGCACCTGCTCCAACTTGAGCTGGCAGTGCTGAAGGGGAGGGGCATTGCCTGTGCTGCTATGCCAGAATGTTTTAGCCCTGGCAGGCCATGCCACAGTGGGGCTGGGGACCCTTTCAGATCTGGGTAACTGGTGCTAAAGGATGAATATTCCTGGAGTGCCCATTTCTTGACAGTACTGGACACAACAGGGCCAAGGGGCAGTGGCCATTTTTGGTCATCTACTATCCCTTATAAACAAAGTAGTGTAACCACCACTTCTCAAATATCCTTTCTGCCCAGACCTGGAAGAAAGTAACATGGCAGCCTGCTGAAGCGCACTGTGAGTGGAACTGTGTTGTGGCTGGTGTCTAGATGTCCCCCCACAGCCTCATGCAGTCACGGGGCTTTTTCAGAGGTGGCTGATCTGGAGTGTGTGATGCTGGGATGAAGGGTGTGTGACTGGTAAACTGTTTCAGTTCTGGCCGGGATTAAGGGTGTGAGTGCTGCACCCACCCTAGGGCGGGGAGCCAGCATACAATACAAGGGACAGAGGAGCATTGTCTCCTCCTTGTCACTTTTGCTGCCTTGTGGCCGCCATGAACTGTTCTCTGCTGTGCCACCCTTCCTTGGAGCCAGCCTATGATGGACTGAAACCTCTACAAACTGTGAGCTACATAAACCTTTCCCCTCTTCATTTTGGGTGTTGGGTATTTTGTCCCAGCAATGAGAAAAGTAACTAAGATGGACAGATTTAATCCTTGCAGGGATGGACCTGAGCTTTCTTAGCCTCTGAGAGAAGGTCTCTCTGTCATTTCCCTGTGTTTTGTTCTAGTTCAGAGACCTTCTAGTGACTCTCTCAGCCTTGGTCATTTCTTCACTGTGTCTTTTGAGGCTGGAACTAGGGTGGGAGGCCAGTAAGGGAGACCATCTCTTTGGAACTGATGTTCTGCTGAAGATTCAGCAGGAGAGGCAAATTCCATTCATCCATTTGTTCTTCCATGCGTCCATCCATCCATCCATCCATCCATTGTCCATTCACTCATCAATCCATCATCTACCTGCCCATCTTTCCATCTACCCACCTACCTTCCCTTCCATCTGGTCATCCATCCATCCATCTATCCATCCATATATCTGTTTTCCACACACCCAGCATTCACCACCCACCTATTCATGTATCCTACAAATAATTACTGGACACATAATGAGTACTAGGTATTATTTTAGGCATCGGAGAAGCAACAATGAAAAAAAGACCCCTCCTTTATATAAGAACAGTAACTTCCTGGAAGGCAGAAGTAACCTGAGTGTTGTTGTCTATTCAGAGATTTAGTGCTTTGAGCCCCCAAGCCCAAGAGCAGCCTCACCTGTCCCCTGGGGTGTCAAGGTAGAGACTCCCAGGGTGCAGTGCTGCCCATCTGTGTAAGCGAAGGCTTGGCCTGGGGACGCTCCAGGAGTACCCACTGCGCAACACTTACAGCCTGTGTGGCACCATCTCAGCCTCCTGGCCTCAGTGGACCCTTCCTCTGCCCATGCCTGTCCTATGTGGCCAGCCTGGGGCCCTCTCTCAGCCAGTCACATGATGCTGGTGGTGAGAGTACAGCTAACGGGTCGGCTGTCCTTTCTCTTGGTCTGAGGGCGGCTGCTCCCACATCAGTCCGTCTCCAAGTGTTCCAGGCTGGTGATTTAAGTTTCCTCTGGTACAATGACCACACCTTGCAGGCAGCTCACTCTAGGGTGACCCCTGTGTCACTTCCAACAGGGGTTCCCAGGAGCTTGTGTGGGAGGCGCTGTGGCTTAGGAAGACTGGCCCTGACTCCCCCATACTTCAGCCCCCAGCCCCAGCCCTTGGTGGCCCCTGCTGGGCCCTCCCTCCAGGTTTTCCTGACATCTCTGCTGTGTTAGCTCAGGTCACCAATGGCAGGTGTCAGTTTGCATCTAACTCGGGTTCTCCTGTGCTGTTCACCTCTCTCTACGCCCTCCAGTTGGTCACATGTCTCTGTTCCCAAGGGCCCTTTGCATGGGTGTGGCCTCCCAGGGGGACATCTGTGGCAGACCACAGGAGTGCCCACTCCATTTGAAGCCATGTCCCTCATGGCTACAGGCTGATGACACATATAACTCCCTAGTGGCCCTGGTGACATCACAAGGCTGCCCACTCAGGGCTTCTAGATCTCTGTCCTTCCTTCCTGTTTTTTTTCCAGCTCAGAAAACAGCTGCCTCTGGCTGGCTTTTTGAAAATTCTCTTAGATACAAGCATTCGTAATTTTTCTTCAAGCCAAATATCAAAGCGCCTGTTGTCCCTCTGGGTCATTTCTGTCCCTCCATCCATCATCCCAGCAAACACCTGCAATTCTGCCTGGCAGGGCCTGCCCACCACCCTGGTGTTTGTCCCCTTCTGGATCACTGGCTTGGACTTGAGGGGACCTGACTAGGGGCGGGGCCAGCTCCTGCGCCTTGCTGCCCTCTGTTTTGGTTTCACGCTCCCCTTTTGCCCATGAGTCAGTTTACAGTAGTCCAGTTTCACGAAGAAAATCTCTTTGCAACCTTCTCCTTTATTTACGTTTTTTGGAGTTTTTATTCGTCTGAGTTTGCAGTGTATAATGATTACATCTGTCGTGGGGAGTGGATACCTGTACGTAATGCATCTCGATTGGTTTGCTACTGTGAGAGTGGCGAGCATACATTGGGTTCACGGTCAGCAGTTGTCATTTGCTCCTTGCCACCTTTCTGCCCGGCTCCTGCAGTCCCTTGGACACTGACTCCTGGGAATGTTCCAGCATGCCATGGTGGCACTCATGTGTGCTCGGTGTTTCGGGGTGGCTCGGTCCTGGTCTCCGGGAGGGGACAGAGTGAACAGAGGCTGAGAGTTCATTCCAGGCTGAGGTGACATTGCTCAGGTCACCATCCTGCTCTTACTCACTGAAGAGGTGGCCTTGCCTCACCCCCCGCAGGTCCCCCGTGGCCAACTCCATGCCTGCAGAAGGGTCTGCGTCTCTGAGGCCAGTGCTCTCCCCAGGCATTTACTTCTGTGCTGTCTTCTTTTCACATATTTTCCTGTATTTGTCAGTAAATATTTTGCCAGGCTTTTTTTCCTAGCTCATATTTTTTCATTACTTACAAAGATGTTAAATTAGTACAAGTCTTTTAAGTAGCCATTAACTTCGTATCATCCCTAATTAGCGTCCTTGATTCCTCCTCCACCCCTCGTGACTGTTCGCAGTTCCTGCTCCTGTCACTCATTTTCACTAAAATCAATTTACGCAGTACCTCAGTTCCAGCCTCTGCCTCCTGCCACCTCGGTGTCCGGCACAGCCCGTCCCTTCTGGGCCCACTGAGCAGGACCTGGGCTCTGCTGGCGGCTCCTGCCCTCTGCTCTGCCTGCTGGGGCTGCTGCTGGGCTTGGTGTTGGTGTCTCTCCCATGTAAGTGTCCTTCACAGAGTGACCGCTCGAGTGGCATCTTGGAATCACCAGGAGGGCAGAAACAGCTTGAAGAGGGAGGGCCAATCTCACTGCAGCCTCATGCAGGGCTGAGACCTGTTCTTTCTTTCTTTCTTTCTTTCTGTACTGGGGATCGAACTCACAACCTTGTGCTTGCCGGGTTGGTACTGTGCCACTGAGCTAAATCCCTGGCCGACATTTATCTACTTGTTCTCTTGGTAAGATGTTAGACTTGGTGACGTCGTGGTAGATGGAGTTCTGGGATAATACAGTTGTCCTCATTGTCATTGCTGCCATCCACAGCATTGCTGCTGTGCTTGCCTTCTACCATACCGTCACCTCAACCGTCACTACCATCACTGTCACCACTGCCACTGTTACCATCACTGCCACCACCACCATCACTGCTCATGACCCTTGCCACCTCCACCATCGTCACTGTCCTTAGAATTGCCGTCACCACCACTGAACCCCCACCACCACCACCAGCAGCTCCCAATGGGCTGCCCAGGGCCATGTGTTTGTGCTGGCCGTTTCATAGGCACCACACTGCATCATTCTGCACTAGGCCTCTGGGGGAACAGGTAGTGTTCTCCCTATTTCAGAGACAACCAGGGCACAGGAATACAGTCATCCGCCTTAGCCCTTGGCTTGCTTGATCTGGATTCAAACTCAATTCGGACATCAAAGCCTGTGCTGCCACTGCCTGGTGTGGCCTCTCTTTGCTCCTCCCAGGCTGGTCTCCTTTGCTTTTGTGACCCTGCCATTTAGATGTTCCATGTCTACGAGGGCCTGAGTCTTGGGTCATGTGTCTGAGTTCTGTCACTTGTCCCCCTGTGACTGGCAAAGTCCTTGGCTTCTCTGAGCCTTGCTTTTCTTCATGCTGAAAGAGGGGCAATAAAACCCACCCACTGGGTCGTCTGAGGATTGAAAACTTATACACAGCAAGTACCTAGCACCATGCCTGGTAGAGAGTAAATACACATTATGTTTATAATTACAGTGATTGTATATCACAGTACTATTATATCACCTCCACAGTGCTGCATAGCCAGTTACTGAAAACCTCTGTGTGTCTGCTTCTGTGTTAAGCATTGTACATCTCAAGCTGAGTGAGATGCCCCAGGTTCCATGGGTGACCGGTCGCATGGGAGAGAAAAACTGTCCACAGATGCAGCCACAGGCCAGGCATCCGGGGCATATAGCCCATGTAGGAGGGCCAGCTGGACCATGGACAGTGGCGTGTGTGCAGGAGGTTCTAGCCTTAAGTGTGCAGCCAGCAAAAAAGAATAAAAACAAATGAAGTCAGAATCAAAAAGTTAGAAACAAGACCAGGAAAAAAAAAAACACAGAAGGAAGCCCTCAATGAAGTTAGTAGAAACATGAGCTATAAAATAGAAAAACAGAGCCAGCACACAATAAGTTGCTATTTAAAGAAAGTCAATAGATGATCCACTAGCTAATCTAATCGAGGCTAGAAAGAGAGAAAGCACAAAAAGTGCAAAGTAAGAAACAAGGGCGAAATGTAATTTGCCAGGACTGACTGATTTCCTTAAAGGGACAGGGTTTAAGCTACTCGGACACAGGGAGTGAGGCCGGATGGCTCCACAGGGGGAGTCTGAACAGCACCTTTAAGGAGAGGTCCTTTAGCGCTGATTACACAGCTCCACAGCAAGGGGAGAGAAAAATAGCTCTGTAATTTTCATAAAGTGAAAATAAGAGTCTTTTAAAATTTGACAATGATTATACAGAAATGAAATGACAGACTGGCCTCCTTCATGAATATTGATGCAAAAATTTAAGTAAAATATTTTACTTAAATTTTAAAGAAATAAATTTTACTCTTTATTCTCAAATACTAGTACCCAGTGTCCATCTGGATTTCTCCCAGGAAAGCAAGGATGGTTCATACTGTAAGTCTGCGTTATAAACCATCACGTTAGTCTCTATAAGGAGCATTGCCACGTGATTATTTCTTTGATACTGAAAAAAGGTATTTGAAAAAATTCAACATCCATTCTTAATACACACTCAATAAAAAGGACTTGACAAGTACTCTTTTTTTCCTGCAGTACAGGGAATTGAATGAGCATCTTCACACTGAGCTACAACCCCAGCCCTTTTACGGAATTTTTTATTCTGAGCCCAGACTAAGCTTGAATTTGCAACCCTCCCATCTCACTCTCCTAGAGTACTGGGATTATAAGCATGTGCCACCACACCTGGCTGGACAGATATTTTCTAGACATGACTGTTGGTCACCATGTCCTAAATCCATTCTTCTTCTTAATGTGGAGATGCTAAATTTGGGAGTGAAGCAAGGAGACCTCCTGGTCTCTCAGTGACGCTGTGGCACACGGTCTCAACAGCATCGGCCGTGCACACGGGAGAAAGAAGTGGGAAAGGAAAAGGATTAGTCTTGCGTAGGTGATGTTATTGTATACTTGAAAAATTCAAGACAGTCCATGAAAAACTAGTACCACCAAGAAGATAATCCAGTTATCTGTCAATCATTTCCCTGTCTCTCTTATAACCGTATATAAAAGAAAAGACTCCTGTTTAAAATAACAACAAAAATTAAGTAAAATACCTAAGAAACAAAACACACAGACAATCTGGGATCACTGTTCCAACTGCATCAGCTTCTGACAGAGCAGAGACTTCCAGTCATTGGTGCTGTTCCTGTGGCTTAAGCCTATTGTAAGAGTTTATTTATACTTTCAGAACTTCTTTACAGGCTGGGGATTTAGCTCAGCAGCATAAGCACCTGCCTTGCAAGCATGTGGTCATGAGTTTGATCCCTGGTACCGATTAAAAAAAAAAAACAAACTTATTTACACTTTCCAAAACTGAAGATTTGACTCGCTTAGCCTGCCAGGTTCCCTGTATTTCATCTTGGCCTATCTGGCTCTTTCCATGCTGCCTTCCCACAAAACTTTGCTTTCCTAGAACGAAACCTATGAAACATATTATTCAAAAAACCCCTCTGCAGACCAGCGCTGTCTGCGTCATGTGAGGGCTTGTTAGAAATATGGATGTTTTCATCTTACTAGACCTGCCGGGTGTCAGATCTGCATTTTTAAACACAATTTTTGGATGCTACATACACACATAAAAGTTGAGAAGCATTTTCCTCTTGTCCTTGGCTTTTGTACATTTCCTTCTTACTAAGAAGAAATCAGGGTTGGGGGACAGAGGAACTTCCCTGCTCACATTGGTATCAGCTTCCTCGGACATCATTTTCCTCAGCTGTCCTTGCATGGCCCAGGTTCCAAATGTCCTCCATGGAGTTGAAGACTTCTTCAGCTTTGCATTCAAAGTGGTAGCCACTAACTATGTGTGTAGTGATCTGATACAATTAGGAGTGGCCCGGGGTGTAGGTCAGCAGAGTATATTTACCTGTCTGTCTAGACTCAGTCACCCATCCATCTATCCATTCACCCATCCATTCACCCATCCATCCACCCATCTATCCATCCATCCACCCATCCATCCATCCATCCACCCATCCATTCACCCATCTATTCATTCACCCATCTACTCACCGAGTCTGCTGTTCCACAGATGATTCTGGCATGAAGTGGGTACTTGGGTAAATATCACTGAATAAGCCATCAAACAAAGGGTCTGCCTCTCCTCATCTGAGGTGGGCACATGACACGTGTGTGCCATAACTCCTTGCCAAAAACCTTTCTGGCCTGATGCCTAGCCCCTAGTTCTCTATTTTAGGTTAGCATTTCTTGCCATGTAATCTTTTCCATCTTTCCCTCTGGCCTGAGCTCACTAGTGAGCTGGCTCCTTGGGGAGTAGTCTGACTCCAAAGGGACAAGACTGTCCATTGCTCAAGCTTTTGCAGTGATGCTCTTGGGGTGGGGGTGTCCTCTGACCTTCTTGTTTCCCTGTTTTCAGTGCCTTTCACCCCCTAATCCTGCCTGACATGGCCTGTGTGTGAGTAGCTGTGTTTGGGTCCCAGATGTCACTGGGTCCAAGCAGGGAGGCCTGTCCTGACTCATTTTCCTGGTGTCGGTGCAAACACCGAAGTCCTGAATGGGGACAACCCCAGTGAGAATACACGAGAGCTCTTGGGGTGCCCAGCAGGGATCCTCCGCGAGCCCATGTTCTGCTCCGGAAGATGCTTTCCTACCCTTTCCTGTGGGCTCCTGGAATAGGAGGTGCTTCCTCCATCTGTCACTAAGGCTGTATAGGCTTCACTTCTCATCGCGTTTCTGCTTTTCTTGTTTTCAAGGTGGCTCTGGGCAGGGCCTGGCCGGCGCCCATGCCTGCTGGGCCTTCACATGTGGCTGTGCAGTAGAAGCCCTCCGTGCCAGGCGTGAGGCTGCTGTGGGCGCTTCCCCTGCCCTTGCCTCCCTTGGTCTCTCTGAGGCTTTTTCCCAACTCCCCCAGGAAAGCCTTAGGGCTTCTGCTGAGATCCCTTATGCTGAGGAACAACTCTCAGTTGAAGGCTGCAGTCACAGCCTGCCTCCATGCAGACACAGCTGTTGCTAGGGTCCTTACGCATGTTTCCGGTTCTCTAACCCTGGTGTCAGACTGGCCCACTCCACTCTGCAGAAACATGAGCTTGATGACCTCAAGTGCTTTCCGACTTCGGCAGAAAGCAGGAACCGTCTGCCTATCCCTGGGTGTGTGTGGCTGCACCCACCTGAGGCCTGAGCTACACCCCGCCTGCCTGTTCCTGCATGCTGAGCCCAGTCAGCCTTCCGGTCATCCAGGACCTCGCTCTGGCAGTCCTGGGCCTGGCAGGACTCAGAAGTACTGGTAGAAATCCCGAAGCTTTTATCTGTCACCTGCTTCAGCCCTCTCTCTTGCCTTTGTGGGAGGCCAGGCAGAAGCAGCCTGGCTTCAACTGGTGTTTGCTCTGCTCTAGGGACAAGAGTCCTTGGGCCATGCTTCTCCACGTCCTCAGCCTCACTCTCTCCACCTGCAGAATGGTGACAGTCATCACATCCGCTCCCAGCCTGGAGGGGAGGAGGGAATGACATCATGCATCAAACACTTTCATGGTTGATACGTGTTTGTCGCTGCAGCCGTTAGGATGCTTCGAGTAGGCTAACGATGGCTCTAGGTAGCTCATGGGGTTTTGATGAGGATAAATGAAATGCCCCAAGAAAGCCCTGGCCTCTCTGTTCTGCATGCATCTATTGAATACCCACTGCATGCCCTCACAGAGCTGGGCACTGGGGCTCCATCAGGGAGTGGAAGGGAAGCCTGAAGACATGAGAAGCCGTGTGAAGGTGTCAGCAGCTGTCTCCAAGCTGAGTGGGCATCCCGGGAGGGACAAAGGGGCGCCCTGCCCAAGGAAGCTGGCGTCTCCTGATGGACAGAGGAGTGAAGAAGGCTTGGCCACTCTCCTCCAGTAGTGAACATGCTCCTGAGAGGTGCTCTGTGTCCCTCCTGAGACAGGCTCTTGGTCTAGGCCTTGTCTCAGGTGCCCCCGAGGCTCCTGCAGGAGGACAGCTTTGGTGGACCAGGTTGCAGGCCTGTTGGAGACAGGCAGAAAAATGTTGTGAGTCACAGCAGAGAGTGTGCAGCGAGGGCAGCTGGCCCTCTCTGAGGATGGTGGGAGGCTGCCAGAGGAAGGCCGGGCGTGCACTGAAGGAATCCTTCTCTGGAGCTGCAGGGGCGGAGGCGCTGATGCTTTGAATCCATGCGTGAGTGCGTGCAGCCATGCTCTGTCTGGGTGGTTTCTAGAGAGGGGCTGTGCAGAGCCCTGGCCTGCTGTCCCTTACCCCCCCTCCCCCGAGTCTCCTATCCATTCCCCTTGGACTTCCTCTGTGGTCACTTGAATGCAGGAGTGTAGGTGTCATCCCCTTCCCCCATCCAGATATCTCTGGAGTGAGACTCGTATGATTCCTGTCTGTTCTGTGGGGTGCCTGGCTGCACCCTGGTCCAGAAGTGGGGCCAGAGGCATTGCTGGGGAGTTGGCCCTCAAGGGGGCAGTGGAGGTGTCCTAGCCCTGCTTGTCCCAGGTCCTTCCTCTAGGCAGATTTTCAGTGGAAAAGTATAAAGCAAGGGTGTTGGCATGGAAGACCCTCATGCCTGGGCCATGGGCAGATCTGGGGCCTCTGTTCTCTGCTTGGTTTTGGCACCTCCACTGGGTCACTGTTCACCCATCCATCTCCCTGCAGGCTTCCTGTTCATCCCCGGGTGGAGGCCAGAGTTCACACACACCTTCTTCCAGCCCTAAACTGTCTGGCCGGCTCAGTGTGGGTCTTAAGAGCAAGAAAGGGGAGACCTGGATCCCCAGTAGTGGGAGGGAACCTAGCGATGTCACCTTTTTGTGTACCTGGGCGACCCCAGGTGGGTGGCCATGGGGGAGGCTGCGCCCTAGCCATTGTTCAGACAAGTCCTGCTCCTGGAACACGGAGCTCAGTGCACATAGGTGACCACACTTATACCAGGCCACACTTCAGGAGCTGGGAGAACTTGGTGAGGACATTTCATCTGATGGAACCCCAGGTGGGTCACCAGCAGGATGGGCATGGCACTTGTGCAGCTGGAGCCTGGGAAAACAAGTGCCCTGTAGATAGATTCGAGCTGCCTCTGTGGGGACAGAGAACTGGGGTTTTCCATGCTGATGGGGAAGCCACCTGGGCGTCAGTCTCTTCTGACATCCCGGGTGAGTCAGCCAGGTTCTCACTGGGTGATGGTGACAGGTGGGGATGTATACCGTTCCTGTCCCCAGAACTGATGGTAGCTGTCACTTTCCTGTGTTCACTGATAGCCAGCCGTTCAGTAGAATGTGCTTCAGTGCATCCCTGTTCACCCCTGCAAGACTGATCCACACATTGGGCACAATGGCTTTTGCATGTAAGACGTGTGTGTGTGTACAGTCTGCTGCATGGGAAACTGCATGGAAAGGATACTGTATCTCCCAACCCAGGCCCCGGGGCTTGTGGGGCTCAGAGATATCATCTGTTTACCTCCATGTATCGAGGAGGCTTCAAAGTCAGAGAGCAAGCCAAGGGGCCAGTGCAGTGTAGCATGTATCCTGGGCCACCAAATACGGTGGTGCTGGGGCTGCTGTGAGACCGCACAGAGTGGCCAGGGCTCCAGTCAGCTGGGGACATGCGGGAAAGGAACTGTCAGCTTTGCTGGGGGCTCACCTGCATAGTAAGTGGTGGGTTAGGGATCTCCTGGGAAGGAATTAGGGACTTTCCTCCTGCTTTGGGGAAGCACTGGGAGGCAGGCTGGTGGCAGGGAGGGAAGAGTCAAGTATCTGTCACTGGGCTGGGAGATTTGGACCCCCGCCTCACTCCTGGCCCACAGAGCAAGAGGGGCAGCAGGTCTCGGGGCGTGGCCTCCTGGCTGTGTGCTCCTGCCCTCCCCCTGTCTGACTGGGGGCTTTCCAGTGGGGCTGGCCCTGGCCTCTCCATCCAAAAGCCCACTGTGGACACCTCCTTTCCGGTTTAATTGTGCTTTAAAGGGGGAGGGAAAGAGGGCAGCAGCAGGGGCCCGACATCCTCTGCTGGAACTGAACTCCCCTACCCTGTTCCCGTGAGCGCTGGCACGGGGTTCGGAGTGGACGTCTTTCTTTCTTTTTAAAAACAAGAAATATCAAAGCCGCTGTCAGCACCGGAGATGAAAAGGCAGGGCAGTGTTGGTCCGCCCCCTCCCTGTGTTCCTGCCCCCTAAGATCCATTATTGTTTTTCTAGAACAAGAAGGAAAGAGTTTTATTTGTAGGCGCTTTTCCCCCCTTAATGAGGTAGTGGGTGGTTGTGTAGCATGTTTTTATTTTATGTTTTTTTTTTTCATCGCTTGCTGCCTTGGGGGAGGGTGACAGTGTTTGGATTTGGGGTGCGGGTGTGTGGGGGAAGGCGGTGTCTTGGAGAGGAACAGTACCAGCAGATGTTACACCCCCATGTCTGGAAGGTGGGGGGTGAGGACAGGCCTGGTTATGTAAGAGCATCTAGGAGGAGGAAGAGGATGGGGAGGAGGAGGAGAGAGGACACGGAGAGGGCGAGGAGAGTGGACTGGGGGATTCCGACATAACCCAGGGTGCAACCTAATGCTCCTCTAGCGGCCCTTGAGGAAGGCTGCCAGGTGCAGTCTGCAGGGGCCTGGTGGTTGTGGGGTGGCAGGTGTCAGGATGTCGGGGTCCATAGCACTGGCGAGGGCGTGGTCCCTGCAGGAGGAGGGAGCCGCTGGAGTCTTAATGGAGGACTCGTCATTTCTCTGTTTCTCCTCCTCTCTTTCCTCTTCACACCCTGCTTACCTATCGACCCTTTCTCCGGATCAATTCCTCGGCCTCCCCGTTCTCCACGTTTCCTCCAGCCTGGGCGGTCACGTGGGGGCAGAGACAGCACGCTGTGAGGGGGCCGTGGCCCAGCTGTCCCAGTCTCAGCGTGCACGAAAAGGCCGAGTCTGGTGCTGTTCCGTTGTGCAGATCTGTAATTCCGTCCGCGAGGTCCATCATGGACCGGAGCAGGGCAGTGCTGAGGTGCTGCCAGGTGGCTGTGAGGAGAGTTTGGGGCACTGGGAGCCTCCTTGCCGCTCAGGGCGATTTCTGTGCTGTGCTGAGTGTCCGAGCCCCTCTGCCCCATGGTGCCTGCAGCGTGCTTCATGCTCTGGGTGTGCCAGCTGCCTGTCAGCTGCCCTGACTGCCTTTTGCAGGCTGCCGGGGGCACTCCGATTTTTCTGGCTCACCTCACATCTTTTCTTGGCCTGTTCTGCCCACACTGGCTATGCCTTTCCAGGTGGACCAGTAGCTCTGGAGGTGCACTGGGCAGTAGCCAAGAATCACACTGAGTGTCGAATCCAGCACCATCTGCACTAATGAGTTCCCAGGCTTTGTACTTAAGACCATGCTGCTGGCGCGTGCTCAGAATGCTCCATCTTCACAGTTCCTCTTCATCGATTGGTATTTATTTATCAGCGTGTTTGTTTATTTCTTCTCCTCAGAGGCCCTGGTAAAGGAGAGAATGTGGAGTTGGCAAGCAGGTCTTGATTTTTCCTCTATATTGAGATCTAGTGGCTGCCCAGGGGGAGATGCGGGGCCGTTGAGCACCTGCGTTGCCCCACGGGGTCTCCTCATAGGGGCAGCTATTCTGCCCTCAGTGGTATCATATTGGATCAGCGGCGCCATCTTGGATATGCTTAGCACGGGCTTGCCATGCACAAGACACAGCCCTGTCTGAGCCTCTGTCTGTCAGGGAGTCTCAGTGATTGTG
Organism: Dolichotis patagonum; assembly: GCA_004027295.1. Lineage (NCBI taxonomy): Eukaryota > Metazoa > Chordata > Mammalia > Rodentia > Caviidae > Dolichotis > Dolichotis patagonum. Next base: position 69,847 of record PVJX010002240.1, on the reverse strand, counting down.
AAAATGGCCACACAGCACCTGTAATGTTCTTGGTTCCTGACACAGCAAGGCTCAGGGGAGGTGATTTTTATGCTAGTCTCACCGTGGTTCTGGAAAATCACTGATCACGAAAGTGGGAAGGACACGTTAGTGGCCAGTGTGGCTCTCTTGACCATTCGGCTGCTGTGAGCTAGTGACACACGGCCAGATGGTTGTCTTCTAGGCTTGTGGTTGTGTTTGTTGACACACAAAGGAGCCTGACCAGAGTGGTGGCCACCAGCTGTGTGGGAACACTGGGCAGCTGAGGTGTGGCAGGTCCACACCCGGGACGAGGGCGAAGCTTGTGTAATATACAGGCATAACTTCTCATATGAATTATCTATTGTCCTGGTATTAGTTTGAATACGCTGGGTTAAATAAAACATATTATTAAAATTAATTTTACTTTTTGCTTTTACTTTTGAAAACATGGCTATTAGAAAATTGAAAGTTACCCCTGTGCCGCAGATGGTAGTTCTGTTGGGCAGCCTGTTCTAGGCCTGGCTCCCGCACAACAGTGGGGCTCCCTCCTAGTCTCAAATCTTAATCCCCTTACTGAAAAGTGGGGGAGTTCCCTGAGGAATCCCCAGGACACCATTCCAAGGCCAGATGACCTTCTCCTGGCGTTTTTCCTAGCATTAGGGGGCCCGCACTGTTTGCAGAGGCCTTTCAGGGCGTCCTCTGGGAGAGGTCCCCCCAAGCTGCTTCTCTCTGAGTCTGTCCCAGTTCGACACCACGGAGTTTTGGGGAAACACCCTCCAGCTTTGTAAATATCCATTAAAAAAATAAAAATAAATCTATTATTTTGTCAACCTTCACAACACCCAGGCTTATAAAACGCCTCTCACATAGAGGTCTCAGAACACTGCATAATAAACAGAACATTGAAAAAAAAGTTCGCGTTCGCAGAGAGGCTGAAGGCAGCAGAGCACATGTCTTTATCTCTGTAAACCTGAAGCCAGTGTGGAGGCCCCAGAAGATGCCATGTGCTGGGGCTCGCTGGTGACAACAGGAAGGGTCACGGATGCTCCGGAAGCTGGTGCCATTGAGCATCAGGTAGCCCAAGACAAAAACTAAACAGAGAACCAAGAAGAAATGGGAGGGTGAGAAGGGCTGGGTCATCCAGAGTCCATGGTGGCAGTGAGGGCACACTTGCCTCTGGGGGGCAAAGTCACACTGATCTGCGGACAGAGAGAGTTCCAGTGGCATTACCAGTGTATGGGTTGATGTGTCCAGGAGAACCCGTGTCCCCTCTGCCACAGGTCTTGGCTTTATGTCCTGTGTTGAGGGCTGAGTGCTCCCCCTTGGGGACAGGGAGACCTTCCCGTGGCTGGCTAGCTCCAAGCAACACAGGCATTTTGGGCCCTGTGTTGGGCGGTGTGTTCTAAGCCTCTCTTATTTTTATTTTTCCATTTTTGACATTGTCCTTCAGTTCCTCTTCCACGCTCCCTGTTAAGCTGTTAAATCACTCCATTTATTTAGTGTGAGTGTTTCTGAGAGCTCATTTTTATCTTGGTGAAAACCAGGCTTGCTCATGGGCACATAATGAAATTGCATAAATATACCCTTAGCTTGGAATCTAATTTATTTTTCCTGTTCATTACAGGGTAGAAGGCCATTATGAAATGTATAACTTTTTTTTTTCCAGTGCTGGAATTGAAAGACTGTGGCTTGGGTTCTTTTTATTCTGCTGATTTCGTCCTGATTCAATTTAGAGCTGGTTAGGGCTCAAACACTGGAGCGTAATTGACAAAGATCAGTGTGGGTTGTAATGCTAATGTCTTGTCTGTGGCTTCCACAACTCGACAAGCCTGTGGGTTAAGCAGCAATTCCGGGGACAGTGCCTGGCCTTGGAGAGACAGGCGGGGAGAGCCTTCCCATGGCCAGTGGTCACTCGCACAGATGCGGCTGCTGGCCAGCGCTCTAAAGTGGAGTCCAGTGGCCCATGCTGGATGGGAAGGCTGGGGACACGTCTGATCCTAAACTCCCAGAAGTGCCTAGAGATCCTCTCAAGAACATGTCACCCAACTTTTCTTCTGTGCGTGGGAGCACTGTGGTTTAGGAAGGCTGGGTGACTACAGCCTGCTCAGGGTCACCAGGACAAGCTGGAAGCCCCCTTTCTCCCCAGGCCCCAGCTCATGGCAACACCAAATGAATGCTGCAGCAGAGAGAGAGCGCAGGATAAGTGGGGAGTGGTGGGAGGCTGAGGCAGGAAGAGTTGAAGTTAGAGCCCCACTTGGGCAGTTTAGGGACTTGGTGAGATTTTGTCTGAAAAATTAAAAAAAATAAAAGGAGGGGGTGGGAATGTGGGAATGTGGAAATGGATCTCAGCGGAAAGGCCCTGGGTTCAGTCCCCCACACTGGGGCAGGAAAAATAAGTCAGTGTAGCCACCTGTGGAATGGCCCAGCCCGGGGCCATATGTGAGGGTCGCTGCAGCACGTGGGACTCTTGGCAGCCAGGGAAGGTGATGAGATGCTGCTCTTAGCTAATTGGGTAGACCCTGCCCAGGGCACTGGCGGGGATGCCACTTGCTTTCACAGGACGGTGCCATCCTCCCCCACACGTGTGCAGGCCTCCCCTGAGTCATCTCTCTGCGGTTACCAGCTGTCTTCCGTGCACTGGGCCATGTCAAGCTCAGTGTTGGGACCCGGCAGCACAGGATTGATGGGAGAATCCTGACTCCCAAATTGGGGCATCAGTTATGGGGGGCATTGGGGTCACTGAAATGCTCAGTCCAGCTTGGACAGAGCCCTCCTGTAGGCTGGCAGGTGAGCGGAAGTGTGACTCCAGGGGGAAAGGGGACCTTGTGCAGATACGTGGTGCTTGTGGGACACAAGGGGAGCCCGGTGTGAGCCAGCATTGCAGGCTGGAGCATGTGGGTACCTACCGTCCTCTGTGACGACAGTTGCCAGCTGCAACACAGAGCCCCTTGTTGATCTGAATTTCAGGCCAGTGATGAGCTTTTGAGGCAGGGTGGAAGATTGCATGGCCATGCCCTGAGGAGCAGCCCGAGACGCAGGCCTAAACGGGCATTCAGTGTCCGCATTTGGGTAAGCCCAGTGACCCTCCTGTTCAATGGCAATGACACAGAAAGACTTTGCTTCCCGATCCCTCATATGGTCATTAAGAAAATTCAGTCACATGAATTATACAAGTAATCACTTACTCTTTTAGTTCTTGTAACACGGAATCATCTGACATGAAACGAAGAACCTGTCTTGCTCCCCTCAAATCCAGCTTTCCAGTGAGACCTTGGCGCCTGCTCGTGGCACACCAGTCCCCTTCCGTAGCTAACGAGTGTGTACTGTCTGTCATGCGCTACGTATTAGCCTGGCACTTTCAGCTTTCTTCAGAACATCCCAAAATTAGAATTAGTGGGGCAAAGCATATGCGTATCTTAAATTTTAATTTAAAACCACATCGGGAATATTCAACAAAGAGTTGAGTGTTTACAGATCTTGCCACGCTACGTGAGGGTCCTTTATCCTACACTCACCCAGCATTGGGCGTTGTTTCTTCTATTTTTCAAATGAAGCATATAAACCACCTCATCACCACAACTGGCATTCTCTCTTGCCTCAGTGTCTTGGTCCTTTGCATTTTTGCTCCTGTGAGCCGCTTATTCACCCGTTTTTCCCACAGGGTCTTCTTGTTAACCTCCGGGTACTCTTCACACCTGGTGTGCACTTGTGGTTTGATTGACTTGTTGCTTCTGGACTAGTGTGACCAGAGCCGTCACTCTAGCGTCTTGCAGGAGCCTCCCGGCAGTCACAGACATCCTGAGGCCACGCGATGCCTTTGATCTCCTGAGCTCATCCTGAAATCCGCATGTGAGAGAGGAGCTATGCGTGGCCTGAGAGCCCTGTTCGTGTGTCGCTGCCCTGCAGAACTCTGGTGGGCTTTTGAAACCCGCCCACCTGACTCGTCCCTCTTCCACAGTGCCTTGGCAGGGGTGGCACAGGGGGTACCCTATCCTGACTGTGGTCTCCTGCCTCTCCAGATTCAGTCTGCAGTTCTTCGGGGTGGCCCGTGGCCTGTGAGGGAAGGGAAGGGGGGAGGGGGAAGGCTGCACGCCATCCACTGCAGCCAGACGTGTGCGCACACATCCACTCAGCCAGGCTTTGTGCTGCCCCCATGACACCCCAGGCACACACAGCCCCGGATGGGGACAGCACCTCCCCATCCGTGTCCTATGCCGGAGGGAGGCTTTGTGTGCAGTCTGGATGAAGAGTGGGGTACAATGAGCTCTAGGGTGGAGAGATCTGTGTCTGCGCTCTACCCCTCAGCGGGAGGCAGATTCTGAGCTTGGAGACCTTGCCCTGCACCCACCATTGCCAGCACCCTGTCCCCATCCTGTGCCCACAGCACCCAATGCATGTCTGGGGAGAAGTGTCTCCTTGGAGGGTTGGGGACACATCTGGGTCTCCCCTCATCCCACTGGCTGGTCTTTTGGGGCACTGTGTTCAGTTCTGTGACTTGCTTTAGGAAGAAGACGGACCATCTAGGGGTGACCTTCCCTACAGCTACAGGGGAGGGGCTCGAGGCCATGGGGGGTCATCCCTGGAGTGGGGACACCACAGGATACCTGTAGTGGGATGGGCTTGTCGGAACGCTGTTGGCAAAGGCGGTCACGTGGAAAAGGAAGCAGGCTTGTCCTTTCCTGAAACATGGCAGTGACAGGACTGTTGACAGAGGTTCAAGGGGGCCAGGACTTGGTTCCTCCTGAGAGATTGTAGGTGTGAGGATCTGTTATCCCCAGGCCATTTGTGTCCCATGTGTCAAAGTCCTAAACTCCCCAGGGAGGGGCCTTATTTGGAAACAGTCTGTGGGTGTAATCACGTTAAAATGGGGTCATCCTGAATAAGGTGGCCCTACCCTCGAAGACTGGGTGCTCTCACACAAAGAGACACCGGCTAGGTGTCTAGGAGGCTGAGGCAGGAGAATCACCAGTTCTCGCCTAGCCTGGGCAACTTAGTGAGATGCTATCACAAAATAAAAAATAAAATGGGCTAGGGATATAGCTCTGTGTAGAGGCCCTGGGTTCAATCCCCAGTACTTGAAAGAAAAAGAAAGAAAGAAAGAAAGAAAGAAAGAAAGAAAGAAAGAAAGAAAGAAAGAAAGAAAGAAGAAAGAAAAAATAAATGCCAGACACACGAGGATAAAGCTACATGCTGACAGTGGCGGAGGTGGGAGTGGCATAGCTCTGTGCCGAAGGGTGCTCGATTGCCCTCTGACAAGGGAGGGGAAGAGGCAGGAAGGACTGCTCAGCTCTACCTGCCCCTGCATTTCAGACTCTGCCTCCTGGAACTGGGAGATTTGTGAATCTGGGTTACTTCCCATCTCTGAGTTTATGGCTTGATGTTGTGGCACCCACAGGACACCAATACGCCCTCCCTCAGTCAGTGCCCCAACTCCCGTGTCCCTCAGGGCTAAGCTGGCTGGGCTGCAGACATCCCTGGTGGCTCCTCCTAGACTCTGTTCCCTGGGGCCAAGGTGGCCCAGCTTCACGGGAAGTGGCCCGAGGGTCAGGGAGAGACGGGCTGGCTTGCCTGTCCATCAGGGTGATGGATCACCTTTGATGGGGTGGCTGTGGCTGCGTGTGGGTATTTTGAGCTGTAATTGGGCAGGGCCGCCCCATTGTAGGTCCCCGGGTCACTCAGGGTTCACAGTGCACCTTCCTGGAGCGCACATAACCAAGCACGTTCAGGGCAAGGCTAGGGCCTGACTGCTGAGGAGTAGGAAGTTGGGGGTATCCGGGGCCATGCTGCCCGGCCTGGGATGGCAATGCTCTCTGCTGGCTTGCTGCAGGGCCCACTTAATTCTAGCCAGAATGGACATGTGGAGAGGACAGCGAAGGAAGCTGCAGGGGGAGGATTGACTGGGGGTGAGCTCAGCTGGGTGACCCGGGACGGAGGAGCGGCTGCAGGGCCCAGCAGGGGATCAGCCCTTCTCCACCAGCCAGCTTCTGGTGGGGTTCAGGGAGCAGGTCCAGAGAGGACGGGGAGCAGGGATTGTGCTCCTCCCAGCTCTCCCCCTCTGTTCCTCAGAACAGTCACAGCCAGCGTGGTCCTGGCACATGCCCCTGTCCTGTGTCTGTGCCTGCCAAGGTGGGCCGTCTGTCCTTAGGGGCTGGCCCTGGCCTGGCCAGGGTGTGCTCTCTGACTTTCAGGGCCAGCTCTCCTGTCTTGCCTTGGGCCCCTGCAGTGGACTGTCTGACTCAGGAGGTGCAGTGGGGTTGTTGGGCCACCATCATGCTCAGGTTATCTGAGGGTCTGGCATGTTTGGGGTGACTGGGTTTGGGTGATAGGAGAGAGTAAAGGGACAGTGAGGCCAAAGGCTACAACCTCCCTGTGATACTTTACACAGAACAGGAGGGATAGAGTTCACAGGAGGGGGCCTGCTGGGAGACCATCTCCTGGGGCCATCTGTCACCTCCAGTCAGCAGTGACCAATGAGACAAGAAGAAGGAGGAGGAGGAGGAGGAGGAAGAGAAGGAGAAGGAAAAGGAGAAGGAGAAGGAGAAGGAGAAGGAGAAGGAGGAGCCCGCTGATGGGAGGAGAGGAGGGGGCCAACTTCTGGGAAGACTTCTTCACTACTGAGGGGCCCAGGCCATCTTGGGTCCAGCTGGAGTGAATGCCAGGGTAGCACAGCCCGCTGGAATAGAACCCATGTCCTGGTGGCACAGATTGGTGCCGAATTGACCAGCTGGTCTGCAAAGTCACATGATCTGCTGCCTGTAGAATCAGCCCTGGGCCTGGTTTCTGGTGGCTGGAGGTCAGTCCCTGGGTCCTGTGATGCCCACACAGATGTCCCCTGCAGCTGAGGCTCCAGAGTTCTTCCAGCACCCTGAGGCCCTAAATCCTGTTCTCTCTCGGTCCACTCTTGGGGGCACTTGTCACACTGACTTCTGTGGAAGCGGAGATCCTCCACTGTCTCTGCTCCATCCCTGGCAGGTTATCGTTTTCCTAAGGGACCTTCCTAAAGCGCAAAGAGAAAATGAAGTCAAATACCCTGGAAAGAGATAGATGTTCAGCAGCAGTGATGTTTTACACGTGCAGATTCCTTCTCCCGGGGACATTGCCACGAGGTCCCAGCGGGTCTGGAGGCTAGCACTGCCTATGGCCGTTCTTCCTGAGCTCCTGATTTCCAGCCAGCCCCTGGGGACTAGTGGTGCATGCAGCCCCTGGCCAACTGAGATGGCACTCGGGGAGCCCCTGTACGGCCTGTGGGTGCATCCAGCAGAGCCCACTCAAGCTCCCACCTCCCATTCGAGGGGCGCACCTTGTTCTTGACAGAGCGGATGTGCACCTGCGGGACCCTCTCTGGGTTCACCCCCCAAGTCTGTGCCACTCACGGTCTCCCTGGGGAGTAGCTGATGCTTGGACCCCTGTGGCCTTAACATTTTAAAAGAGTCTTGGCTATGTCTACCCCAGTAAGAGGAGGCTGGCCCTCGGGACTGTGAGCTGTTCCCACTGGAGGTCCTGCCAGGCGAGGGGAGCCAGCTCCCTAGAGTGACATGCCCTTGAGTAGGATAACGTTTTTGGTCTCTTGAGATTGTAGAATTTGGACTAAAGAGAGAAAAGAAGTTTGTTTCTAAAGGGCATTTTCACATTTAATGCTTAATTGCAATTTTCTATGTTGTAAAATTGTCCTCAACTGTCCTCGGCCGTCCTTTCATTATCCTTTGGCTAATTCTGCCATTAAAAAATGATACTGTGGAAGAATAGTTAATGATTTGCTGTGATATATAGTTAAATGAAAAAAGTTACAAAATGGAGTGTACAGTATGATCCCATTTGGTACCAAAAATATGTATTCCATGCATAGGAAAGTCTGGGAGTGTATATATGCTCAAAATGTTAACACACGTTATTTTGGGTTACTGGGATTATGGGTTATTTTTATTTTCTTCTTTTTGCATATGTGTAGTTTCTAAATTTTCTGCAGTGAATATGTATAACTATTATAATAAGGGAAAAATTGAAACCATGGGTCTTGCCAAATGCTGCTTGGACTCCCTGACCAGAGATGGCCTGGGCCGCCCCTCCTGTAAGGCTGCCTTTGCCCCCAGGCTGCTCTGGGGCCACATGCCACCTGCCCCCATCACTGAGTGTCCAGGGTACCTTTGAGCTGCGCAGGGAGGACACTAGTTTGTGTTCCTGTGGCAGTTGAGGGAAAATCTCTCTGCCCAGCCAGGGACATAGGGTCAGTGGGAATCCAGAGGGCCCTGATGGGTTCCAACCACGTTGGGAGCGGACGGATGTGTTTCCCTCCCCCTTGGAAGAAGAGGCCTCTCCTCTGTGATACTGCCGAGACCAGGGGGCATCATGGGCTTGGCCGGGTGTGCTGGGTGTGGCCAGGCATGGTGTATGGCCAGGGCGTGGCCTTGGGCGGCGCCCCAGGGAGGCAGGTGTCTGCTCCCAGGTTTTCTGGCCTGGGATGGCCCTAAAAGGGGAACAAAGGATGAAGGCCGCACAGTAGAGCAGAAATAGCATTGCTGCTTTCAAACCCCAGCTGTCCATCAGCCAGTGCTCAGCAACCTTTGAGCCCCGGCTTCCTTCCTTACAAAGTGGGGGTGGTGCCTCCTTCTCAGGGCCCTTGGGAAAATTAGCTGGAATGACGAGGACCAAGGACACTGACTGTGGCTTGAACCTGGGCAGCTGCTAGTGGGCAAGAGCCATCAACTGTCCTCCCTCTAAGGGCCGAGCGGTCTTGTCGGGGACCCCACCGCCACCCCACTGGTAGAGCCCCACATCTCCTCTGACACACAGTGCAGACTCCTGGGCTCTTCCTGAGGAGGTATTCTCACCAGACCCAGGTCCATCCCGAGTGCTGTGCCGCTCCGGGACCGTTTGCTATCTGGGGAGGTCAGGTGAGCGGTACCAGGGCAGTTCTGGTGCTGCCTGCCTTACAGAAACTGAGCAGAGGTCCAAAAGAACCCTGCTCAAACACACGCAGCCCTGGGCCATTTGTATTCAGGTCTGCCCTGCTCGCTTGGTACCGGGCTGGGCCCTGACAGTAAAATCCGAGCAGTTGTCACCAGTCCCAGGGTCCCTTGTGGAGCAGCCCTAGGGGACAAGTGAACTGCTGAGAACAGGAGGAGATTTACAGAGACTGGCTGGACCCAGATTTTTGGGAACCCATCTGGGCTGGATTAGAGGGATGGCTGTTCCCTTTTCTAGATGCCTAGGAAGCTTATGTTCTGGGGAGACTGAGGGTATTTGCTGCCAAGAGGGGTTTATTTTTAGTCAAATGTGAGCAAGGGAGGGGTGCCCTTGGGCGGCATCCTGGACCCGTGTTGGGGCTGGCCCTGAGAGGCCGTAGCCGTCTTCCTTCCGGGAAAGGTGAGTGCTTCCTGTCGGCGCTGGTGAGGGCTGTGATGTGACGTATGGTACGGGTCCCTCTGTCCCCACATGCTGAGCTGAATACCAAGAGCAGCCAGCACACAGTCTAAATTTACAGGGCGGCTGTCCTTTGCGGGCTGCTCACAGGCACAGCTGCCTACGGTGCCGAGAACGGCACTGAAGCTGGCCAGGCTGGCAGCCGCTGCCTGTCCAGCCACACCTGTGCTCACGCCTCCAGCCAGCAGAGGCTAGCGGGGGAGGGTGGGCACCTGGGCTGCAGACCCTCCTGCGCCCCACCTCCTGCAGGCTGCGTGGGGCCTGGGGGTTTAACACGTTGTGCTTCTCTGCCTCACCTTCTGGGTCAGGTCTGCTGGTTCTTTCCCCAAGGAGCAGCGGGGGCTGAACAGCAGTGGGTAGGGGTGCAGGGCAATGGTCAGGAGCCTCAGGCCAGGAAGATCCAGATAAGGACCCCACCACACTGCAGTGCACCCACAGCTTGCACACCGCCCTCTGTTGCAATGCTGCAGCCTCGGAGGGTTGGTCCCTTAGAGACCCCGTCCTCTGGGGCCTGCATATAACCCACTGGTGTGACCTTCTTGTCTTCTCAGGGCTGTGTCATGGTCCCCAAACCTACTGTGGGCATCTGAGTGCCCAGACTGGTCTCCAAGGGATGAACGGATCATCCTTCACTTTGGCCTCCTCCTGGGTCAATGACTGAGCTGCCCCCTATGCAGAATGTTGGGATAGGTTCCAGCAGAACTCACAGTGAGCCAGGGACCTCGGTCAGCCCAGGAGGAGCAGGGGCTGGGCCCAGGCTGGGGAAGGTGTGGTCTGGCCCACATGCGTCTCAGCTCCCCAAAGAAGCTGGGCACAGCTGTTGTGCAGGGTATGGGAATGCTCAGTGTGCTTATTCACATGCTGCTGAGGGCAGCGAGAGGGCGAGTGCCATCTGAGTTAGTCACCTCTTCCCCACTCACAGCAGCAGCTGGTCTCTCTTCTGCAGGCAGGAAGGGCCGTGGCCTGCCAGACCACAAGACCAGAGGAAAAGCAGCTGGAACCAGGGATGCGTGGCTCCTGCAGATTCAAGGGACGTGGATTTGGGGGTGACTGTACACAGGATTAGGGCATGGGGACCATGGGGCCAGGCCCTGGAAGCCTTGGTGCCCGGCCTTCCTGGCTTATTGTTATCCAGTAACCCAAGTAGCTTGAGATTTCTCCTTTGTCTTAAAAGCACTCTGGCTGATTGGATTTTTATCTTTACTCTGGAATTTTCTGAATTTGGATTTTGGATTCTGAATCACATTCGGAAGATTCTCCCCACTCCCTGCAAGGCACTCTCTCTTTTCTGAAAACACAGCTTTAAATCAAGGTACTCGGGTGGGGAACTTGGCTGGTGTGGGCTCCCCAAAGTGCTTCTTACTCCCCTCCTCTCACATTACTTTCTGCTAGGTGGGTAGAAAGAAAGGTGGCCGTCGCCTGCCTTTTTCTCCCCACGGGGCCTTGGTGCCTTCTGTCTGGGCTTTGCAGGGTTTGGACCCGGGTCTTGGCAGTGGAGAGGTCCCGAGCAGGGCTCTGTTCGCTTTTCCTCTGAAGGGTCAGGTAGCAAATACTGGCCTCTGCTGCAGTTCCTTGCTCTGTCCTTGAGGCACACCAGCAGCTGTGGACAGTGGGCATAGGACTGGCACGGCTGTGACCCAATGCACTCTCTTGCAGATGTGGGCAGTGAGTGGGTTCCTCCCCAGCCTCCAGGGTGCTCAGAAATGACTGTGCCATGGTTGCCCACCTTTGGGTGACAAGCTTCAAGGAGCCCCCTTCCTCCTGCTTCTTGTATGCATGACATGCCCTTAGCTCCCTTCCTGGGTACAGCCTTGATGCCAGCGCTGCCCCTTTGGACACTAGACCCCCACCCTCTCGCAGGAAGCCCCTGCTTCAAAGACTGCTGCCCTTCACTCTGATCTTCTACCAGGAGCCCCCTTACCTCACACAAGCCCCACTTCCTCTTCACAGGCTGGCCCTATGGCCCCTGCCTCTTGTCCCAGGACTGGCCACCTCCACATTGGGCACCAGGTCCGCTTTATCTGCGCCCCCTCTCCGCCCTTTACTTCTGGACCTCGTGCCCTGAGCCATACAGTTGGCTATGGGATGTGCGAAAACTTGAGATTTGAAGCAGCATCTCTCTCTCTCTCTCCACAGTGCTTTCCTGCTTCCCTCCAGGGACAGCACAGCTGCTCCGTGCTCTCAGGCTGCAAGTTCCCCTGGGTGGCGGGAGGGCCCGGGGAAAGTTTGCTGGGCCTGCAGCGAATTTCAATACAGGAGGAAAATGAGCCCTGTCTGCCTAGGGTAGGTGCCCAGGAAGCTGCATAAACCGTACATGGAAACCTGGGTGCCTAAGGGCCGAGCAAGCTTCTGACAGCAGAAGTGTCCTAGGATGTGATGGGGGTCTTGGGAGGGATAGCAGGGCCTCTGCATGAAGAGCGAGTGTCCTGTCTGCCTCTGGCTGCTCACCTGCTACCTGGGAACCGTTACTTAACAGCCTTGCTGTTACTAAATAGCCTTGCTCTGCTGTCAACACCAGTGACTTCGTAGGACCTGTGATGCAAGGGGCTGGGGGACAGTTGTGCCCTTTGCAGATGCGGGCAGAGTCTAGGGACAGGGCATCAGCTGGGCCCTGCACTCCCTCTTAGATCCTGAGGGCAGCTCTTCCTCCTCCCTAGCTTCTGGCAGTTCCCAGCATTCTCAGCATTTCTTGGCCATAGAGACTTGATTTTGGCCTCGTCTCTTGTGTCACGCAGCCTCTGTCCTGCATAAGTCTCCATGTGTTCGCTCCTTGTAAGGGCGCAGGTGTAGAGGGTTAAGGCCTCTCCATGCCCATCTTTTAATTACATTTCCAAATAAGGCCATAGTCAGAGGCACCAGAGGAGAGGACTTCAACGCATCCTTTTAGGAGACCGCATCCTTTTAGGAGACCGAGTTCAACCCAAGCAGCAGGAGGGAAGGATTAAGGGAGGAGGGGGCCAGGCCTCGTGCCTGTGCTTGCCCACTGGGACCAGCGCCCTCCCTCTCTGGGGGAGCCCCTCCCACTCAGCCCCTTTAATGAGGTGCTGCTGCCTGGCGCAGACTCACCTCGAGGCGGTCACAGCGCGCTCTTCTATTATTGTGGCTGCCAGCGCTCCAGGACCAACTGGGTTTACAAAAATAAAGTCGTATCATCTGCTGCATGTATTGCATCCCCTAAAACAGGTTATTAAGGGGAAGTGGGGGATATCGGAAGCAGATGGAGGAGCCTTTGATTTGCATAAGGTGCCATTTCCATGGCTCAGCAGCCTCCGTGGAGGGAATGATGTATAGAAATACACATACATAAGCCCATGGTTGGGAAACAGAGGCACGCCGATCAGCCACTAAAATAGACTCGAGGGAGACCGGGCGGGGGCTGGGGGGAGTTGGCTGGGAACAGGTACAAAGCTCAGCCACACAGCTGCAGAGCCGAGGTCCCCAGCTTCTTTTTAGTGTTGGGGTTTTAGTGCGAGGCATCTTGTGTGTGTGTGAGGGCGAGACGGGCATTTCCGAAAGACCTAGTTTTTCTTTTTTCCTCCCAGAAGGGCAACTGCAAAGAGAAGGAAAAAAAAAGAGAAGTGTAGTCGCCAGCAAGTTGCCTTGAAGATGCGGGCAGAGCGGGCTGGTGTGAGCTCTGCGCTGCACCGAGTGCAGGGGGGTCCCTGCAGGGAGCCGGATGCCTCCTTCGAGGGGGCAGCAGGCTAGGGAGGGCAGTGAGGAGGCGTGTCCAGCCAGCAGGGGATGGGGTCCTTCTATGTCCTGCCAGCTCACACTGGCTGCAGTGCCAGCAGCACAGCAGGAAAGGGCTGGTCTGGTGTCGTAGTGTGGTTTTTGTTCCAAATCGTCACGTGCTTGGTTCACTCTGCAAGAAGACATCCGCAGGTGAATGTAGGTCTGTATGATATCCTCTGCAGAACGTGAAACACGCGTGCTGCCTCTGCTGTGACCCTGCCGGTGGCAAGCGCCGGTGCTGCCAAACTGAGTTCTATGTCCCTTCTCTATCTGGCTGCTGGGACCTAGTTTAGCTGAGACGGCAGTGCCCCTCCTCCTCCTTGGTCTTTCCCTGTCAGCTTGGTAGAGTGTGGGTCTCCCCACTTCACAACCGCTCTGGGTATCTGAGCCATTGTCCTGCCGTCACCCCGTCACTTCCTGTCAAGGGAACAGATGGGGCCCTGTGGCGGCTCCCTAGGTCTTGGTATCGTAGAGAAAGTGACAGGATGGGTGGCTGACAGCCCGGGTTTTCCTGTCCTTTGGAAGGGAGGTTGCCGGGCTCAACACCACAGTCCGGTTTTGCAGATGTGGGTGCTGGGCTCTCAGTGGCACCCAGGCAGGGCTCTGGTGTTGCTCTTTCTGCCAGAGTCCTCCTCCCATCCTGGTGCCTGGCTGTGGCTAGGAAGAAGCTGCGCTGCTGGGCCCCACTCTGCAGCCCCATCACCCCACATGGGGCCAGGTGACAGCTGGGCCTTCCTGATGGACTGACAGTGGACCTGGTCACTGTCACCTGTGGCAGGGTAACTGAGAACCAGATGCGTGAACCTCCTCTCCTGGTTCCCGTCCCCTGGGCTGTGACTGGAAGATACGAGGGCCTTTGGAAGCTACAAGATAGTGAAACCTGCTTGGAAGCAGCTGGGGCCCCGAGGCCTTGCTGGAGGTCACCTTTGAGGCTGCGGGGGTGTGCGAGGAGCCCGAGGCTTGTCTCGGTAGTCAGCTTATCCCACGGATCTTGTCTTGCTGGCTTGTCCCTTCTCTTGGGCCTTCCTAACCCAATCAGAGGAGTCTACTCTGGGTAGGGGATGTCCCAGCATTTGATCTCAAGAAACTGGGTCCAATTTCCAAGTAGAAATGAGTTTTCGTCCCCTTGAATTTAAATTTGAACTTAAATTTGCACATGAATTTTATCAACAACTGAAATAAGAAAGGAGATTTCCCACAGCAAAAGCCTAAGCTTCTAAAGATAGTGACTTTGGGTATTGTGACTGCCTCCCAGGGATGCCAGCGAAGCTCATCTGGGCCTGAGCGCCACTGAGGATAGAATGACTTTGGTTTAACAAATGTGACCACGGGAAACTTCACGGCCTCAGGAAACTCTACAGCGAGTTAAGGGAGAGGACCGTGCAGAGCCCCGCTGATGTCACAGGAACACGTCTCCCCCCTAGAGACCAGGAACCCCTACAGCAGTCTTTCTCTCATTTCGGAAAACTCACTTGGGACTTGGGGAGGCTGAGTCACAGCAGCAGGGGAGGGAGGTCTGCCTGCTGGCGGACTTCGTTTTGGCGGACGGGCAGCTCTCACCCCTGTGCAGCTGTGACACCTGGACTTAGGGTAGTGCTGTCCCCAGGGTGATCTCACCCCCAGGGGAAGATGGGCTATGTCTGCAGACATTCAGTTATCACAACCGGAGCTGGGGTGCTCCTTCAGCACCCAGGACCTCCACCCTCATGCTCCAGCCCCATGCTTCACCAGCACAGACATGGAGGCAGCTGATTTACAGGGGTGCCCCAAAGGCTGGATGGCCTGGTGGGCAGGGTTCTCTCCACAGCCTGATAGTGACTCGAACTCAAGAACCTCTGGTGTCTGGCAGTGTAGATGGGAAGCGTTGGTGCTGGCCTGGTGCAAGGAGGCAGGTTGGCTTCTGAGCTGTTCCAGGTGACAGGCAAGCAGGGGCTCTTTCTACGCCAGCGGCTCAAGCATAGGCTCTGCTCCCACTGTGTCTCCCCGCACCTGCAGACCTCACCCTCCCCTCCTCCAGCCTGCACACAGGGACAGGGTTGTCGCTGCCCATCTCAAAGAAGCCACCTGGCAGTGAAAGCCGGGCCGGCCTGATGCTAGCCCAGGAGAGTATGTGTGCAGGATAGGAGAGCACTGGGACCTGTGGTGTCTGCTGTCTGCGCAGGGTCCCCACAGTGCATGTCCCCCGGAGTCTTCTTTCCAGGTGGCAGTGGGATCAGATCACTAACCCTGCATCCTGTGGAATCCTGGGAATCCTTCTCTGGAGGAAGCCTGGAGGGTTCCTGACCGCAGAGAATGAACTAAATAGCGTCTCAGTGCTCAGTTAACCCAACACCTGGCTTTAATGAGAGGTAAACTGAGGCTTGGTGAGGAGAAGCAATACCATGGTGATGAGAGCAGGATTCAGATCCAAACCCTCAGCCACATGGACAAAGTCTTCTCCACCTGGGATACGGGACCTGAGCCCCTGTATCCCAGGGTGTGTCCAGCGGTGCACACTGGGGGCACCAAGACTTCGAGGGGATGGTGAGGTGAAGGCTGAGACTGCTTAGGTCCAGTTGGATGCTGGGCCTTCTTAGTGAGGGGCACCTGGCATGGTGGCTGCAGGGCAAGGTGTGACGCTCACTACTTCTGCCCCTCATCAAGCCGTGTTCCCCTGGGGTTTGGCCAGTCTTTCCCAGGACAGCAACAATCCCAAGGGTAGGTGGCTCATCCAGTCCTTCATTGCATGGCGGGCATTCCACTGTTCCCCAGGCTCAGTGGGCTTGGGGGCTCTAGGTGATTCCTCGGTCACACTGCTTCGATCTGCTCATGGGGACTTCATGTGCAAAGAGGAGCGTGAAAAGTGCCCTCCACATTTGGGGGACATCTGCAGGGGTACAGGCCAGTCTTCCTTCCCCCAGCTCATTTCTGCCATTGGAACATGGGGAGCTCCGAGGGTTTTGGCCTCAGACTGTGTGTGGGTATGGTACCCACAGCCACTTGGGCAAGTTCGGCTTCGTACCTGGAAACAATGTGTGAGACCAGGGCACAATACACACGACACAACAGTTACCATCCTGGCCATTTTTCAGGGGTGCAAAGCATGTTCAGGGTCACTGCCCGGGACTCTTCCATCTCCCCACACTGGAACGCTGCACTCAGGAAACATGAGCCCCTCTCCCCCAGCCCTGGCTTCCTGTGTCAGTGAATTTGAGGTCCCTGAGACCTCATGTGGGTGACATCATAAGGTATCTTCTCTGGCTGGCGTATTGCACTTAGCAGTGTCATAAGGTACATCCTTGGTGCAGGGTCAGAATTCCCACCCTTTTCAAGGCCAGATAATATTCCACTGTAGGAGGGATCGAATTTTACCCATGTATCTGTTCGGCAGTTGGGCTACTCCCTGCATTTGTTTACAAATGATGCCGCTGTCGACATGGGCATAGGAATAGCTCCCTGAGATCCTGGGTTTTATTTTTTTCCCCTTCTTGTTTTGCTGGGACTTGAAACCAGGGCTTTGCACATGCTAGGCGAGTGCTGTGCTGCTGAGTTACATCATCAGCCCATTTTTAGTTTGCGAGATGGGTTTTGCTAAGTTGCGCAGATTGGGCTTGAATTCGCAGCTCTCTTGACTCAGCCTGCTGGGACTGCAAGCGTGTGCCACCCGCACAGCTCTGCTTTCCGTTTTTAAGGTGTATACACAGAAGAAGAATCGCCAGAGAAAGTGTTTTGTGTTTTTTTTTTTTGTTTTGTTTTGGTTTTTTTGGTGCTAGGGGTGGAACCCAGGAGCTGGTACAAGCTGAGCACCCAGTCTCGCTCCAAGCTACCTCACAGCGCTAAGCTACTTCCTACTATTGCTTGTTCTGGTGTGAAACTGGTTAATGCCTTGAGTGGGGGAGGCGCAGAGCTGACAGAGCTCCCGCCCACCTGGCAGCCCTGTGAGATGCAGCCCCTGCCTCAACCTGAGGTGGTTCCTGGGTGTCCTTCTGTTCCTGCTTGCCGAGTGGTCAGACCCTGCTGTGGGCTCTGTCTGTCCCCAAACCACAAGCCAGTGGTGCCATCCAGTCTCTGTAGCCGGTAGGTGGAAGGGTGTAGGCTCAGCCCATCTGCAGAGCGCCATTTCCAAGTTTCTACCAGGGACAGTGCAGAATGACGTAAGCCACATCTCCTGGCCTCAGGCTGCCCCCTACTTATAAGAGGGGGCAAATACTTGTAGTCCCAGCACTCTGGGAGGCTGAGCCAGGAAGGTTGCAAGTTCAAACCCAGCCTAGGCAACTTTACAACTTAGGGAGATCCTGTCTCAAAATAAAAAATGCTGGGAACTTTGGTCAGTGTAAAGGCCCTGCGTTCAATTCCCAGTAGCACGCTGGCAGGCACGCGCATGTACACACACACACACACACACACACACACGGTGGGGGGGACACAGACAGAGACAGAGAGACAGAGAGAGAGAGATGGTGATAGCAGCCTTTGCTGTGTCTGGAGGCAGAGTTTGGGTTGATAGCTGCCAGGGATGGATTTGAGCAAGGGGCGAGTCTTTCCACATCGGTTGAAGAGTGGCCCTGGGGAGCTAGTGCTGCTGCCCCAGCTTTAACCTGATGCTGCTGTGGGGCGTGGGATGGGGGACTCGGTGCAGCGCTAACTCGGCCTCCTACACCTGCCGCTTGTGTGCGTGTGTGAGGATGGGGGTTCACCTCCCTTGGGCCTTGCTCATCCAGGGCCTTCTTCCGGTGGCCTCTGGAAGCCGTCCGGCTCCCGTGGCCAATCGCTGTGGCCCTGTGATCACAGCCTGAGACCTTACTGTCATGGGGAGTTTGTTAGGCTGCTCTGTAACAGGTTAGACTCCTTAGTTTTTTGAATGGCCCGCATGACCTGGGTAAGTTTTGCTAATTTATATTAGCAGAAAACACCACTAGAAATGTGTAAGTGCGGATTCCCAATAGGACTGTGTAAAGACACTCCTGGCTCAAGGCGCGCTTTCTGTCGGGGCTCTGCCAGCCCATGATGAATTACAGAGCAGATAATGCCCATTGATCCTGTAATCCCACTTCAGGAAGGGCAGGGCCAAGACGTGGCTGAACACAAGCACTTATTTGTGCAAGGGTGCTTGGGACACTCTGATGGTGGTCTAAGAGCCCTCTGCCCATGGCTCACAGGTGGGGAAATCCCTAGACCAGAGGGCTGTACAACACCATCCTCGAGAATGACAAACGTCCTGATTATCATGCCAAATTAAACGCCACAAAATATAAAACCACTTCCAGTCACTGGGAATGCAGGCCAGGATGGAAAGGCCAGGCGCCCTCCTTTCACCCGGCACTTGGGGTCTCATTGGAGCCTCCGTTCGAGGACCTGAGAAGTGGGGACACAGCATGAGCAAGAGTCCCAAGCCTGTTCTGCAGGGCCTGCAGTCCAGTGGAGGCCACATCAGATAGGTGAACACCTGCAATCCAGAGCTCGTGGCCCTCTTGCTCAGCAGGATTGACAGCCAGGAGCGCACCTGGGGCCGTCCTGGTGAGTAGGACAGCTAAGAGGAGCCAGGAGAGGGGTAAAGTGCACAGAGAGGTGGGATGAGCGGGATGTGCAAAGGCCCTGCCGTAGCCAGCAAAAGGGGGCTGTCACAATGGGAGACTGGTGGGGCTTGTGCGGCAGAGCTCAGAGTGGGACGCTTGTGTGGGTGGCAGTAGGGGACAGGGGCAGCAGCTACTCACAGTGGCCACAGGCACCTGCTCTTGCCTCTTGCATTAATGTGCTTGGCTGTCTTCTAGAAAATGCTTTTGGTAAGGGCCTCAATGAGAGACAATTTGCATACACCTGTATAATTCACCCATTTAAAGCACATGACTCAACCATTTTTATGCCTTCCTGGAGTTGTACAACCATCTTCCAAGGTGAAGTTTAGAACCTTTCATCACCCTGGGGCCCCAGCAGGAGCCCTGTACCTTCACCCACACTTCCCAAGCCCGTGTGTCCCGGGGCTGGCAGCCCCTGGCCTATTTCCTGTCTCTCAGGCGTCTCATGCATGCAGGGTCCTACAACGTGGGGTCTTTCCTGTTCACAGTTTGTTTATTTTTTAATTGCCACTCACATCTGATTTGTCACTAAATATTTTTAGGAGAAAAGTAATACATGAGTCATCTTCGGTCAGGAAAGGAAACCCAACCCCTATAAGGAAACAAAAAATTGAAAAAGGAGCCCTGTGTGAGGGGACAAGGGCTGGTGGTGGCACCGGAGACTCAGAGGGGACAGGACCAGGTGTCCCTCGGGCCTCATTCCCTGCCCTGTCAGTGTCTGCAGGGGTGGGAGGTGTGGGGGTCATGAGCAGAGGGGGCTTAGGTTCCTGAGGGGGAGCTGCTGTCCCCCCACCCGACCGTCCTCCTGGTCCCCAAGCCACCTTGGCCTCCCCTCCATCTGGGCTGGGGAGTCAGGCTGGCTTCCTGGAGGGATTTCAGGGGTCTCTGCGGAGCCCTGCCATGTGGGGCATTCTCTTGTCATCTTCACTTCTTCCTCGTGCTTTTGTCCTCCCCAATTCACTGGAACAGACCTGTGCTTGGGGTGGGGACTGTCACTTTCCGTGTGCACCTCCCCTGCGTCCACTCATTTTCTTCTGCTGACCAGGAAGAGAGAGACAAAAGCGTGAGACCAGTCACAGCCAAGGTGCCGAGGCCCGGAGCGGGTGTCCTGTCGGCCTGGGGCCTTGCAGCTGCTGAGTGACAGACCCACGAGTGAAGCCCAGGTCCCCACCTCTGTCATTTACTTGTTTTTTTGACACAGCCTCGCTCAGTTGCTAAGTTGCTCAGGCTGGACTCAAACTTGTCATGCTCCTGCTTCGGCCCTCACAGTGTTGACATCACAGGTGTGCAGTACCGTGGCCAGCTAATGCTTTTATTTTTATATTGCTTTTCCTATTATGATCTCAATAATGCCTATGTCAAATGGAAATTGTATGCATCTGAAATAAGAAAAAAAGTCCCCCATCCTGCTACCTCAAAACATAATGTTATTCAGCACTTACTGTACCCAGGGCACTGTTTTAGGTGAGGAGACTGTGGCGTGGCTGATTCACAGAGCATCCCTGCCCTGGGCTGGCTCCCTAGGGGACCAGTCTCCTCTACCCCATCCTGCCCAGCTTCTCCCAAACCCTTAGCTCTGGGTAAGAGTCCACTGAGGTTGGCTAGCCAATTTGGGGGTTCCTGCTCAGAACCAGATCTCAAAGCACCAACACTATTTATCAGACATTGAGTATGGGGCTGTCCTGCCTTGACCCAGGGGTGACTGGGGACCCCTCCTGTGTTGTCTGTGTGTCCTGTGCCCACTGTGCATTGGGACCAGCACCGTCCATCATGCCCTGAAAGCTGGAGGGCAGGGGCTTTAGTGCTTCTTAGTTGTGACCCTTGCCACAGAGGGCAGGAGATGACATCTGCCCATACACCCTTGTGCCCTTCATGGACCCAGAATTTCTGGTGTTCTCCACATATCTGCCATGGGAGGCAAGCGTGCGTGGTGTTGTCATGTGGCATTGTCTGAGGCAGAAAGTCCTGCTGTGCTCGGCCACTCTGAGCTGTGCCCACCACGTGCCCTGCAGGAGAAGAGCTTGCCGGTGCCTTGGGCAGAGCTTGGAGGCCATCGTGTGTGGTGCCAGGGCAAGGCCTTGGCCCTCCTGACTGAGGTGGGGCGCTTGTAGAGGGGGCAGTGTCCCATCCTGCCCAGGGCGGAGCACTCTCCCGAACTCCTCAGTCACCCTGGGCTCCTGATTCCTCCTCCTCCTGCAAATGGGGGCATTGGTTAGATCCGCTGGTCTCCAGGCACCTTCCTGCTCCAGGAACCTTGGGTCAGCTCTGTGGACTGAAAGCTGAGCTGATTTGTCATTGCCTTTTGGGAATTGTTCTGGGCTCCTCTTGGGACAGTCACTCCTTCCTGATGTCACTTGAGCTGGGCTCCTGCTCCCCCAGGAGTGTCAAAGGGGGAAGACTGTAGTCCAAAGCTCTGAGGACACATACGTGTGTGTGCGTGTGTGCATGTGCATGTGTGCGTATGTGTGTATGTGTGCCTGCCTCTACATGCCAGCACAAAGGTTGGCATGGGCAGTGGGATTTGGGGACAAGCTGTCTATTACGACCCAGCCTCTCTGCACCGATGGAGCCATTTCCCAGGGAATCGGAGGGCCCCGAGGGTGGGGACAGGGCTGGCTTTTCCATGTGCCCTTGCAGAGCCACACAGGGACTGATTCCCGCTTGGAAAGACTTCTGCCTGGTGGGGGCTCTAATGCTGCCCAGGTGAGGTTCAAGCCAGAGCCGCCCATATCCGCTCCATTCTGTGCCTGCTGTTGCCCTCCTGGCCCTGCTAGAGACCTGCTCCCTGACGGGGTGACACTTTGTGTGGAAGCTTTGTCTGGAAGAGGACTGGGCCAGTAGGCTGTGCATATGCTGAGCAGCCCTGGGGACCCCACATACTCTTTCCTTGCAGCCCTAGAGAGGACCTGGCACTAATCCCACCCTCCCTCCTGGCCAGCCTGCGTGGCATGGTGCCAGCTTCCCCCAGGCTGAACTACCAGGCCCCAGGGCAGAGGGCACGAATCTGCACAGGCCCCCGTCTCCATGCTGCGACAAGGAAGTAGGAGGCTGGCTGGAGAGCTGGCGACTCGGTGGGGGAGTGTGGGAATACTGTGGGCTCAGTGAATGTCCTGTGCCCCTTCACCTGCCCCAGGACCTTGGCACATGTGCTTTGTCTGCTGTTGCTTCAGTCTGCTCCCTGTTCAGCCCCTTCCTAATCCTGCTGCTGTCCCCAGAGACAGAAGGGCTGCTGTGCATTTTGCCACGCCCTTTGCCGTCCCTGCCCTCATCTGCTCAGTCTGCTGCCTTGACACCTGGCCCACCTGGATGCCTGCTGCCATGCCACCACCAAGCCCCTTTCCTCAGGGAGGGGCAGGGACAAAGCTGGGAGGGGCCAAGCCTGACCCCAGGAAGGGACAGTGGTCCCCATGTCTCACAGTGCTTGGCTGTGGGCCTCGGTTTCCTTGACTGCACAGGAGACTTGGAGCTCATGACTGCTAAGATGTACTGTGGGTTGTTGTGATTTGGGGGTCCCCAAAATGTCCCGTAGGCCTGGTGACCTGCTAGAAGGAGGCACAGCACTCTGAGTCATTATACAGTCCTCGCAGGTAGTCGGTGTATCGCTGTGAGGCAGCCAGATGACTCCCCCGGGGCAGAGCCCATGAGCCAGGGCCAGGAGAGTCGAGCGTGGAGCTTCCAGTGGAGCTGTGGGCAGCCCTGTCTGTCCTAGCAACCAAGGACACGGCCTCCTGCCTCCTTGCCCTGTCTTGGCTGTCTCTCTTGCTTAGCTTTCCCATCCGGCTGTTTGTCCCCTGGCACCTGCACAGTGCGTGTGCCCTGGGGGAGCAGGGGGCGTGCAGGCTCCTGGGGACAGTCCCATCTGCTGGGAGGGCTGTCCGCCCTTCAGGGGGGAGCGGAATAGAAACCGCCTTTGTTCCTTTCTATTTTTATGCTAAGTTCAAAGCTCAGCTTCCAGCTCCTGGGCTCCTCAGTCCACCTCCAGAGCATCTGTTTCAGGCGCTTGGTGCCGGCAGGCATTTGGAGGACCCCACAGCCCTGGGGTCCTCCTGGTGCTCCCTGGGCAGTGTCCTGAGTGGCCATGGTGCCACTTTTGCCTCCTGGATGCGTCTGCTGCAACCGCCGTTCTCGGGCAGCCTGGGCGCTCCCGTACTCCCAGGAAATGTTCCATTTCTGCCATCTCCTCCCTCCATATGACGGGAAAACAATCTTCCAAATTGTTTCTCTTGAAAGCAGGAATCTGGGAACATGTCTCGCCGGGCCCGGAGCCAGCCTCGCGGCTCCCCTGTGCTTTCTAGTCCTCAGCACTTTCCTGTTTATTTGCTCATTCGATCCTCCATCCTAAGGGTGTTTCCAGAAGGGGAGGCGGGGACTTCACCCCAGTTTATAGCTGGGGTAGCTGAGGTCGAGTTATTCTTGTGGATCATTCTCCCACAGTGGAAAGAAGTGAGGTGCAAGCTGCTCCCTGACACCGTAGGCCTCCAAGGCTCCTTCCACCGTGATCCTCCCGGAGACCGCACGGACTTGGGCTCAGCCCCTCGGACCTGGCCTGGCCTTGTCCCCCTCAGCATCACCTGCACATTTTCTTGCTACCGTAATAGATGGTCCACAGTGGGCCGTATGCTTTAACTTGTGATAGATCACTTTCATTGCCTTGCCTCGTGATTAATTTCCCATAATAGTCCTCTCTAACACCAAGGCGAAAAGAGGAGAGCAGGGGAAAAAAAAACCTACATTATCCACTTTGTGCTCAGAGTATAAATGAATTAGATTTAATTTCTGTTTAATTGTTTCCATAGCTCAACCTCTGCAGACTTCACAGGATAATTTATTTTGTAGTCCTGGGGAAAGAGGGAGGGAAGGGAGGAGAAACCGAGGCTGCGGCCAGTGGTCTGCCTGCGATCCTGTCTAATTACGCCTGATGGGCTTATCTCGTGTCATTATGGAGTCTCGCCAAGGCTCCCGGCTGCCTGGTCCAGGCTGTGAGGCTCGGTGGCGGGGCAGACCTCTGCCGTGCTCTGACAGCTCTGGAAGCTGCTGCCGCCGCCCGAGGAAAACAAGGGCAGGGGTGTCTTGGAGGGAGAGAGACGTCCTGACTTTAGTGTTGGTGCTGCCAGCCCACCCCCGCCCTCCCCTCCTGCTTGTCAGTGACCGGTGGTCCCCCCACCCTTCGCTCTGGGAAGGCCACAGTGGGCTGGAGGGCTTTGCTGCACCCCAAGAGACCAGAGCTGCGCTCACACAGCCCTGCTGCTGAGCACAGGCCACGGGGCAGCGTAAGGGGCCAGCACCACACTGCTGTGCCTCTCCAGAGTTCAGCCACAGGCCGCCTATCCCTTCCTGCCTCCTCCTCTTCCTCTCTGCTTGCTGGCTTGCTGTCTTGTTCCTTTCCCTCCTTCCCTTTCTCTTTCCCTCCCTCCTTTACGCCCTTCTTTTCTCTTCTCTTCCCCTCCTCCTTTCCTCTCTTCTTTTTCCTTTTTTTGTTTTTAAATCATGGTAAAAAACACCTAACCTAAAGTTTGCCACCGTGGCCATTTTTCAGAGCCCAGTTCAGCGGCACCAAACATGGTTACAGTGTTGGTGGCCAACACTGTCCGTCTCCCGGACCTTTTAAGTTTTCCAAGCTGAAACCCTGTTCCCATCAAACACCGGACTCTGCCCCCACCCGTCCAGGCCCTGGACACCCACTCAGCTTTACCTCTGGAGATGTGCCTGTTCTGGGACCATGTGCAGGTGCGGTCATGTTGGGTGTGACCTTCATGCTTGGCTTCCTTCACCCAGCTAAGTCCTTCCAGGTTCCTCCACGCCGCAGCGGGGCGAGAACGTCTCCCTTTCCGTGGCTGACTTCTTTCCTATGGAGCAGTTTCCACTCAAGGGCTCACCGTAGCCTGCTGAGTGCCCGCAGGTCCTTCTGGTGTGATTGGAGGGCACATCTGGGGGCACCCGAGGACCTTAGTCCCCGCTGGCTGCTGCAGCTTTTTGCCTGAGCCGCCTGGCACTGACCCTAGCAGTGCTGTGGGGAAGAGGGTCCTGGCCTCCCTGTGCGTGACTTCCAACCTTGGATGTTGGAGCAGAGCTCTGCGTTTTCTGGTGCTGTGAGCCAGGCAACTGGCCTGAGCATGGCTGTACTTCTAAGGCAGCTGTAGGTACTCTTCATCCAAGGCCTGGGCTTGTGCCTCTGTCCCCAGGAGCAGAGCCTACTTGGGCAGGCAGGCAGGGTAAGGTGGGAGAGGACACCAGAGCAGGGCATGGCTGCCCAGTGGGCATCACAAGGAACTCAGCCTACCCAGGGCCTCTCAACTCACTGCCTGTCCCTTCTCATGTTTACCTCCAGCTCTGCAGGGCAGGAGTATTCTAGGCCGTGGGAATACTTCATTTTTCTTCATTGATGTGTTGAGAGTCTGTCATGCCCAGAATGCTGGTGGGTCAGGTGGCAGCTGGCACCCCTGGCTGGCTGGCATGCGCTCTCTTTATTGGTTGTCCCGAGGAAATGTTCTTGGCTGTGCACACAGAACCTTGGGCTCAGGACTGGTCAAGTGGAGGAGACCTTGACTTAGTCCTGGAGGTGAGCACCTCAATTAAAAGTGAGTTTCTGGAAGGAGGAAGATAAAGTGTGTGTCTCACAGGGGAACGGCTTAGCCAGTCCTCCTGGCAGTGATCAAAGCTTGCGGTGTGACAGACAGCGTGCTGGGCCCTGTGCACGGAGTGAGGTCAGCGTCTGTTTCTGCAGTGGCTACAGCCTCTACCAGGAGCCGCAGATCCTACCTGGGGTGCAGGGAGGCCTGGAAGAGGGGGACGATATGTCCATGGGGAGGCTGGTGCTGAGCAGTGATGAGGGAGTGGCAGAGTCGAAGAATAAACAGGTTTCCTGGTGGAGAAGGGTAGGGAGAATGTTCTAGACTGAGGAGAGAGCAGAATGGAGACCCCGAGCAATCAGCATGGTCTCACTGTGTGCCTGGAGCCTCTCCCTGCAGGCTGATCCTTAAGGACTCAAGGCAGGGGTTAGTCTGACACAGTAAGTGGTAGAGACCCAAAGGGGCGTGGTGAGGCCGGAGGCTTTTGGGGGTTCCCTGAGGAAGCATCTGTCTCGCTTGGTCATGGGCAGTGCACTGAGTCCACAGCTTCCAGCTGTGCTCCGCATACCCCTAGCTGTACCTGGGCCTGGGGGAGCCATGGGAGCCACAGTGGGCTTTGCCAGGGACAGATCCCTGCCTCATGCAGCCCTGTGCTCCCGTGTGGCTACCCTGAAAATGACCACCTGTCCTGTCTGCTGAGTTTCACCTCTGCCGGAGTGGTCCAGGTGGGCTCAGGCTATCAGGTTCCCCTAGGCAGAGGGACCCAGCCCAGGGCTTAGGACAAGCAGCAGGATGTGGGTGAGGAGCCTCAGGCATCCTGAGGTCTACTGGAGAGTCCAGAGAAGTTCCCCACCTCAGACAGTGACATGACACTAATTTGGTTGGTGGTGGGGTCCTGCTTGGTTTTTCTGAAAAGACCCCTGTTCTCCGTTCCCCAAGTTCCCTTTCTGTGCCTCCCAACCCAAGGTGTTAGGGAACAGAAAAGCTGCAGTGTGTAGTTAATCACCCAACATCAGGGATGCCATCAGCTCGTAGAACACTGGACTTGGTGGCCGTGGCTTTCATGAGTGGTGTGCATGGCACTGTCCAGGGCACTTGGCCTATGGTCCTGGGGGGCAGAGGCTACAACCTGGCACAGGACGTCACCAGACATCCCTGATATCCAGTGGCAGCTGAGCTTTGTGCAGATGCACGCCCATGAGGCACCACCCTGGTCACCTGGAGTATGCATAGCTGTTACGGGTTAGATCTAAAATTTCTCCCACAAGTCTCCTCTGCAGAGGTATGGCCTGATGACCTCCTCTGCAGAGGTCACTGGGTTTCACCTGTGGAGTGTATTCTTGTCCCTGGCTCTTCCCTTCTCTTTATGCTTCCTGGTAGCCATGAGGTGAACAGTTTCCTCCCCATGCCACTTCTGCTTTGGAGCCAGACAGCCATGGAGTGAACCCTCTGAAACTGTGACCCCAATTAAACCTCTCCTTTAAATTGTGGGTAGCAGGTATTTTGTTGCAGTGAGGGGCAAGTAACTGATACAGCGGCCATAAAATGTGATGTGGGTGGCTCTAGAACCCACCAGTGGGTCAGGAGGACTCAACAGGGCAGTCCTTCTCTGCTTATACTGATGCATAGTCTTCAGGGTGCTGGCAGGTGTGACAGCTGAGTGTGTGCACGAGTGTGCATGGAGTCCAGGATCTCCCCATGGCAAAGCTGGGTACAGCCCACCACAGAGGGCTTATGGTGCCAGGAAGGCTGGAGTGGGGCTGGAATACAGGGCTCCCGAGTATGGTGACTGAGTTCTCTCTCCCTGTAGCTTCCCCTATACTTCTCAGGTTGGAGGTGGGCAGCCTTTCCAGGCAGGTCTAGGTACAGCTGTGCCCACCTCACAAGTCTAGATGGTGGAGGGTGTCTCCCCATTGCCCTTCGGTAAAGGAAAATACCAGGGAAGGATACTGATTGCTGTGACTGAGGCCACATGACCGTGTTTGGACCAATCACAGGCTGTGAGGACTGGCAGGGTGGAGTCACATGCCTAACTAGACTGATAAAGGTGTTAGAGGCCTGGCAGGGTTGGCCACCTGCCTATGGTACCCTAAAATCCCCAGGTTAGAATAGAAGAACAAAGGGCAGGCTGCTTACCAGATGAACGGGGTCAGTTACAGCAAACCAATCTCAGGAGTTAGTTGGCTGGAGCCTGAGGTTATAACAGAGAAAACACACACCCAGGCGAGTATCTTTGGATGCCCTAGGGCTGCTGTATTGAGGCCTGGCACCTGCATTGCATGGCCCGGTCACCTGCATTGCCTGGCAGGGACACACAGCTGTTCTGTGGCTAAGCTGGGATTTAAACCTAAGCAGTCTGGAAGAGGCCTCTTGACACGTTTCCGTGGACTTTCACTGGGAGAGCCCCTCCTGGAGGAAAGTAGTCCATGGAAATTGGGGCATGGCCACTTCAGCTGTGCCTGGTGGGGTCATGTCACCTGGTAGGTAAATCCACACCTGTATCCAAGCACCTCCTTCGTCACACCCTTCCAGCCCCACCCCACAGGGAAGGAGCAGATACGTTACCACTCAGCATCCTGCGTCCAGCCCTCGTGCGTTTCATGTACTTTCACAGCTCGGCAAGGCCGGGCTCCTCCTGGGCATGAGGATACCTCTCCCTAAATCATCTTTATGTTTCCAGCCCCTGGCATGTATTAGGGATTCAATAAGGGTGCATTCATACCTAAATGGGTGCCAGGTCACACATGTGACTGTCCCGCACAAGTGGCTCTCAGACCCCGCTATACTTGCAAACATCCCCCTTTGCCCCAGGATTCCTGCCACTTCCTTCCTTCATCCTCAGGGTTGCGGCCCAGCTGGAGGCCCCTTTGCTCCCTCTGCCAGCTGGGCAGATGTTCAGCTTGACCTTAGTGCCCTGGCACGGAGGATGACAGCTTTGGCAGGAACTTCTGCCTGTTAGCACAGCCACGAGCATTGGGGGTGGGGGAGGGCACGGATTGCGCATATAAAGATGACGAGGCTGAAGCCAGACTCCCCGGATGCACTTGGCCACAAGGATTTGGCCGTCCTCTGCCTCTCCTCTCTGGAAGCAGTGGTCCAGGGTCCAGGTCGGCCCGGGGGTAGGTAGAGCAAGGCCCGTGGTGGCTCCACCTGCGGCATCCAGGTGCTTGCCTCCAGCCCCGGTCGTCTTCTTCTGCCCTCACCTGTTTCCGGGCAGCAAGGTGAGTGTGCAGAGGAAGAAGTTTGGTGACCGTGCCAGGGAAATGTCCTCCTTCCCTGTTGCCTCCATTAATCACTGGCTGGTTGGGCGCCGGGCCCTGTTTAAGATGCGCCAGTGGTTTGAGGTGAGTGGAGGCATCCCCGGCTCACTGTTAATCTCTTCCCTCTGAGACAGGCTACCTCGGGCCTGTTAATCACTTGCTGTAATTACAGCCTCAACTCTACACGGGGAATGTTAATGGATGCCTCGGAAGGAGGGGCTGCACGCTCACGGTGCCCCCTGCCCGACGGCCCCCATATACCAAGGTTACAGGATTCGGTGGGGCTGACCGAGCATAGGCATGAGAGTGTCACCTGAGGGTGTGCTGTCCCACAAATGGCAGAGGGACAGGTGGAGCTGGTGCCTACAATGCCTCAGAAACCCATCAGAGTGAAGGAAGGAGGAGGTGGGGGTGGGGCCCTGCGGTCACCACAAACCCCACGCTCAGCATCTGCTTGTGACCTTGGCCTTCCTGGGCTGTGTACTCCGGGGTCTGCAGGGAGCCCTTCTCTTCCCACCTGGGCCTGTGGAGAAGGCCACCCGTCCTGGACCTCAGACGAGTCCCATCGTCCCCAGCCACTGTGGTGGTGTCTTCCTGCCACAGAGCCCGGGTGCTTACGCAGAGTGGTCTGTGGCCGCATGGCTATGATGTCTGATCAGGCTCTGGCCTGGCCCACAGGCCGTGCTGTTCAGTTCCTCTGAGAGATCTTTAAATACACCGGTGCCCGCCCTGTCCCAATGCTGCTCTGTTGGTCTGGGGCTGGGCATAGGAGATGCCAAAGCTCCCTGATATCTCCCATGTGTGGTGAGTGTGAGTATGTTGATTTCAACCTAGGAGATGTGTCCGAGGCTGCTGTGAAAGTTCTGGGTCTGTGACGTGCTGCAGGGATGGTGGCACTGGTGGGGCTGTAACAGGTAGCAGAGGGTGCGGGAAGGGCTCCTGGGTCATGCCATCTGGGCTGGCTTGTGAGGACTGGGCATGGTGACACCCCGGACAGCAGAGCAGAGTGGGGTACCGAGGCCTGTGGGAGCCAGGGGCGACAGGGAGTGCCGAGGTGCAGTGGAGAATGACAAGTGACAATAAGGGAGTGCGGGACAGATGAGGGAGGCAAGCAGAGAGGGGTGGCACGCACGCCGCTGTGTGTGGGCAAACCTCCAGCATGGGAAGTGGTGGCACCAACACGTGTCTGTGTCCCTTGTCCTGCACCAAAAAGGTAATTTCCCTCCAGGGATCCCTTTTATCACTGACACACAGCTCTATACTGGGACAGCTGACCTGGGGACATCACTGACCTGGGGACAGTTCAGGGGCCTTATCTCCTGTATGAAACCCATGATGGGAGGTATCACCTACAGTCCCCACACAGGACAGACCAGCAAGTGACATGTCCCTCCCCTCCCAGTGCTGGAACCCACAATAGCAGCCCCTCCTGGTGGGCCCTGCATGGTGCGTCTCCTCATTCCTGCCAATGGCTAGAGATCAGAGACTGTCCTCTTCTCTCCATCTGGCTTCCGTTGCATCCCTCTTGTTGGCTTTGCAGAACTCTGAAGGCTGCTGCTGTTTCCTGTGTCACCAGGTAACTTGGTGACTCTTCTAAAGCTTCTCTCCCAAGGCATCTGTGCAGGGGCCCAAGGATGGCTCTGGGCTTTCAGTGAGGAGGACTTGCAGAAACTGATTGTCAGAGGATTCTGGTGGATGAACTGGGTCTGAGGCTTTCACTGCGGCCCTGTGGCTGTGTGGGACTCCCAGGCTGAGAAGCATGTGCTTCCCCGGGCTGGGCTTTCCTTATCCACTTAGCTCTCTGCCTCTGTTTTCCCATCTGCCAAGGAGAGGAGATTCCCTCAGTGAGTGGACTTTGAGAAGTCTCTAGAACCTTCCAGAAGGATGCCAGTACCATGGAAGTTGTCCTGTGGGCATCTCTTGGGAATGTGGCTTCTCCTGAGGGCAGTGGCCTGACACTCATCCCCATGGGGCACTGTCATCTGAACTTGTGTGTAGTGAGTGGCTGAGCTGGGTATTGACCAGAGGTGTCACATGCTACCTAAGAAGCTGTCATTTAGAGCACACTGTAATTTCAGGGCCAGGAGAGGCATGGGTTTGGGTGTACTCCTCCCAGCCTTGAGGAGGGCAGGTGTCCATTTGTCCTAGTTGATTTTCATCACAGGATGGACTGGATGACTGAGAGATGGCCAGGGGATAGTCCAGCTCCCCTCCCATACATTGTCACTGAGAATATGGGGCCCTGGTGTACCAGGGCAGAGCCCCATTATGGTGGCCCCTCAGGACTGGCCAAAGTCAAGGCTTAGCAGCACTAGGGGACAGATCCCCATGACTCACTTGGGCCCTTGTGGCTAGGAAGGACCAGGCTCTTATCTGGGGACAGCACTGCTGCCAGTTCCAAAGCCCCATGAGTGGCAGGAAGTCAGGGTCTTTCTGGGCTTAGACAAGGGCAAGTATGCCAGGAAGAGCATCTTCCAGGGGGCCAGTTTCCCCACAGGGCGCCTGCCTCTTCCTGGGGCGGATACTTTAACTTCTCCAGGCCAAGAACAGAGCCAGGAAGGCCCTCTCTGGGGCTGGAGACTCATCTCTAGGCCGTTTGGTCTTCTGGATGCCAGAGCACAGGAGGATCCCAAGTTCTGGCTGGCAGCATCAGAGCCCACAATCCGTGGGGGAGCAGCCACTGTACCCTGTATGCCATCTTGGCCCACTTCCCCCACTATTTACCTGATGTTTTGTCCTGCCTCCTGTCCAGGACTGCAGTTCCTGACCCTCATCCCCAGCTTGCACCCCATAACAAACAGGACAAGAATGGATCAGAGGGGTGGGGCCACCTCAGCTAGTTCCCACTGGTCTCCACAGGGTCTCTTGCCCCATCTGCTCTTCTGCCCCCACCTGGAGTCTGAGTCTTTAGTTACAGAGGTGATGAACTCTACAGCTCTCCTCCCAGGAGAGGGAAGCTATCACAAGCCAAGGAATGCCTGCAGTCCCCAGAAGCTGGAAGGGACAGGAAGGACCCACCCCTTGGTCCTTGGAAAGGAGCAAGGTCCTACCCTTATCTTTACGTTGGTTCAGTGAGACCTCCTTTGGCCAGCGGACTCCTGCTGGGAGAGCACTTTTGTGTTGTCCTGAGCCTGCCAGTGTGGCCATCCATTGCAGCAATAGTAGAGTAGTCTGTGTCCTAGGGAAATGTGCCCATGTAGAGTGGTGGTCTGCACTGGGTGTGGGAGACTTCCCTGCACCCTGCCAGGGAGCAGCTGTGATTTTTAAGTGTATGGCCAAGACTGCTGCAGTTGGCTCCCCTCCACAGAGATTGCAGTGGGGAGCCACATGAGTTCTGTAAGAACCCCAGCAATCAAGCGGTGACATGTGTGGCAGCTCCTGACCTGGGTGGCTACAGGGGAGGCTGAGGTCATAGCAGCTCCAGGCATCGCACCCTGCCAGTCCTGTCCCCTCTCACTGACGAGTCACAACTGTGGGTCTGCATGAGGGATAGGGCTGCGCTGGAATCTGCATCTAGAAGCAGGTCTCTGTGTTCTCTTCCTGGGCCAGGAGTCCCCTGTGAGCCCCGGCTCCTCTGCACCTGTGTGGTGAGCACTGTCCTTCAGAGGGCCTGCGTCCTGTTGGCCAGAGCAGGCAGCTTGCTGTGCAGGGCTAGAGTGAGGGAGCCGGTCAGATCCCAGGAGCCTGCTCCCCTGTTCATCCTCAACCCGCTTCCCAGTGGTCGCCTCTGTTCTGAGGCTGCAGTGCGGGGAGGATCTCATTGGAACCTTCCAGTATGGTGGCCACGGCCCCATGGGCTGCTGGGAAAGGGATGAATTTGGGCTGGGATGTGCAGCACACCGATCTCAGAGACCGAGCCCAAGGCAGGCACAGGGTATAAAGTCTCTCAATGATCGTTAGATTGATTACCTGTCAAAATGGTATTCTGGATATGTTGTGTTAAAAATATCATAAAGGTCACTGTTGACTGGTATTTTTTAGTGTGGCTACTAGAAAACATAACGTGAGACACTGGTCTCGCAGGTTTTACAGGACAGTGCAGTGCTGAGGTGGGCTGGCATTTTCATGAGGTCCTGGTGGCTTGCTGTGTGTCTGAAGGTGCTTGCTGGGGACTGAATCATGCCCCCTAAACGCATACGCTAAAGCATTCACCTCCAGTGACTGTGTGTGGAGCTGGGGCTTTGGGAGGTGATGAGGGCTGGTTGAGGTCCTGATGCTAAGATGGCACAGCATCCTTGGGGGTGACAGCAGAGAGCTTGTCCCGTGTCTTTCCCCCATGTGAGCACACAACACAGAGATGCCCATCTGAATGCCAGGAGAGAGCCTGCACCAGAACTGGCCATACTGGCTCCGGGATTTTGGAACCTCAGCCTCCAGCACTGTGAGAAATAAACGTTATTAAGCTCCCAGCCTGTGGCATTGTTCTGGTGGCATGAGATGATTGGCACGAAGCTTTAGAGGAATCACCATGAAACGCCAGGGGAGGCTGGCAAGGTGGCAGTGGGAACGGGCACTTCTTGAAGGCCCGCCTGGCCCACGTGGGGAGTCATGGGGTAGACTGGCTTCCCACTCTGATTCCACACACAGTAACAGAAGTCCTGGCATCTCAGCAGCCCGGAAGAGTGTGGTGAAGGCTGGAGGAGGTGCAGCTAGGGACAGAATCTCATTTTTCTCCAGTTACAAAGCTTGTTTTTGAGCTGCCTCCCCTCCCCCAAGAAAGGGTTCAGGGCAAGGGGTGAGGAATGGGGATGAAATGCCCCCAAACTTTCTCCAGGCCATCGCTTTGCATTTGCATGATAGTTAAATACTAAGTTTTTACTGTGATAAAATACACACAACATAAAATTTACCATCTCGACCATTTTTCAGCTCGCAGTCTGGTGGCACTAGATGGTCACTGTGCTGTGCAGCTGTCACTCCTGTCCATCTCTGGGACCTCACCCTCTTCCTGAACTGAGACTCTGTCGCCCTTAGGCACTCACTGGGCTGTGCTTCCCCGATCCCAGCCCGCCTTCAGTCTCTAGGGAGTTGTCATACAGTGTGGTCTTCTTTCGTTTGCCACGATGTCCCTGAGGTTCACCCATGTCTCGGTGCTTGTGTCACAACATGGTTTAACATTTCAAGGCTTTTTCACGAAGCTACTCTCACACCACTCCCCAAACCAGGTAAACAGGGCCTTGCAGGCCCAGACTGCCTATAAAGACATTGGGGCTCACCATCGGGGCTCACTAGGACCTGGCCTGACACCAGAGCAGCGACCAGGTTCTTGGATTTGTCCCCAGGCTCTGCCAGCTTAACCGAGGGGCGTGTCTCCAACCAACAGGGTCCCCCTGCTGTAGTAATGAGTGTCACTTAAAAATACAGTCAGCACTGGAAAACACCCCCTTCACTCTGTACCTGCCCCTGTCCCCATCTCTTTCCCTTGAGATGAGGTGGGGACCTTCTAGGAATAAGTCTGTGTGACAGGAGGGCTGTGGGACCTGAGGGGATGGATCCAGTTTGAAGCCTGCTGATGGTGAGGCTTTAAAAGGCAGGTCCCAGGTGGGGCCACATGTGCAGAGCACACAGCAGTGATGCATAAGGAGAAGGGCATGTTATGCGGGCCGAGGTGCTGCCCGTGTGTTCTCCTGGCCAAGACCATACACATTTAGCAGGAGGGCCTGGGCTGGGGTGCATGCTTTGCAGATCTCAATGTGTAGCTGGGGGTGGTGGCAATAAGGGGAAGTGGGCAGGGCCAGGGACTCAGGAGCAAGGCTGGCCTTTTCTCCATGCCTGTGTGGTCTCAGGCTGTGGGACATCCCAGCTTTCTGGTGGTTGTGAGTGTTCTGCAGGCAGGATGAAGGACCCTAGGGCTTCCAATGCCCAAGCTCCATGGCCAGAGTTTTCCAGTGTCAGCAAGACACAGAGCCTGGGCCTTTCTGTTGGACAGGAGGGTGGGGGTGGGGAGTTGCAGGATTGCTGAGCCCACCCCCTTAGCTGGTTCAGCTGTCCACAGAGCGACTCATACATGGCCAGGGTACATTGCTTAACCAACCTCATTACTCACGTGTGTGTATTTAGGAGCTAGGAGAAAGATAATACCTTTCAGGTTTGACCCAATTTTAGTTTTTGTTGTCATAACTGTGGAAAATCGACCTTTGAGCCCCTCAACAGCAGGGCTGAATAGGAAGTGATTTACAGCAAGTGTGCTGTGCAGAATCCCTAATGCGCCTGCAGGCCCACACTGCAGCACCTCTGCGCAGCCCTAATCTCCTCTTAGCAGCAATTTACACGGCAGATCCCCCTGTTTTCCCCACCACCTGAGAGCCTGCTCCCTGGAGATTTGCAAAATTGGGTTACCTTGAATTAAAAGTAAATAAGTAGAAAGACAGCAAACAAGCAAACACATCTCCAGCATTGGAATCTGCATTTCCAGGCATTGCCAATCTTCCTCCGTGGTCACTCCACCTCTCAGGCAGTGATGTCACTTCCTGTTTCCAGGAAACAGGTAGGGATTGCAGGCAGGGAAGTTGAGGCTTCACACCATCTGCTTACAGATGAATTTCCTTTTCTGTCTCTTCTAGGGGGAGGCAGGACTAGAAGTTACATAATCAATGTGTTTGGTATGAGGAAGAAAGGGGATAAGGCAGTTGAGGGGGACAAGTATATTAGTTCAGTATTGCTGTACAATATGCTGCCTCCAAATCCAGCTACTTAAAACAGCAGTCTTTTTCTTTTATTGTCCACAAATCTTTAGATAAATTGGTGATCAGCTGACCTTGGCTGGGCTCCTTTATGGGTCTGGGGTTAAATCTGTGCTCTGCTCCAAGGCAGCCATGGCTAGATGCCTTTCAGCTTCCTCCCAAGATCAAGGACCCAACCCTTGCAATGACAGAGAACAGGGGGAGACATGCAAGGCTGCTTCTACCTGGCTCACCATTTCTTCCACCTCCTTTTATTGGTCAAACAAATGACATGGCCAGGTTTATACAGAGTATAGGAGACCCCTCACTTTAAAGGGGGAGGCTGCAATGTGCCCTGGCAAAGGGCATGAGGCTGGGGAGGAAGGGAGTCCCAGGAATGTGGTCTGACCCTGAAGGTGGAGATGAAGGTCACCTTGCACCCTGAGTGCTTGTCATAGACTGATCACTAAGCCAAACACACTGTGTTCTTGATCTTGTTTCTCAAAGTAGCCCAATGAGGGAATTAGTCTATTTTATAGGTGAGTAACCTGAAATTGAGAAAAGTTAAGTAATTTTTTCAGAAATAGTGAGAGTAGAGTCAGAATTTTGATCCAGGTGTATTTGACACGTGAGCTCAGATTATAGAGGCCTTATCATTAAGTCTTTGTAGTGCTGCCCTCTAGTTCCTGCTTCTACTCTTGGCTGTTTACTCCTCTCATTGGGGTTACTTTGGGAATGAGTAGATGGACAAGTGGGTGGGTGGGTGAGTACATATATGGGTAGAAGGTTGGGTATACAGATGGACAAGTAAAAAGATGTTGGATGGATGATGGGTGGTGGATAGATGTGTGAGTGGATGGATGTATAGATAGGTGGAATGCTGGGTATATGAATGGATGAATGAACCTAATGGACAAATGGAGGGTAGATGTGTAGATGGTGAATGAATGAATGGGTAGGTGGATGAGTAGGGAAGTGGACAGGTGGATGAATAGGGGGATGGTGAGTGAATGAATGCATAGGTGCATAGATCGGTGATTGGTGAATGGATATATGAGTAGGAAGATAGGTATCTGGATAGATGAGTAAATGGGGGAGTGGATGAATGGGTCAGTGGATGGATGGATGGGTAGATAGATGGGGTAATAAATGATGAATGGATGGATGGATGAATTGATGCGCGGGGTCAGCAGCTCTAGTAATCTCTCAGCCTCCTCTTGAAGTGTGTTCTCTGCTTTGCTGCACCATGCTGCTTCTGGGAAGTTGTGTTGGTTACTTTTCACTCATTGCTGAGACAAAATATCTGATGCCCAAAATTAAGGAAGGAAATGTTTACTTAGCTCACAGTTTGTAGAGGTGTCAGTCCATAATCAGCTGGCTCCAAGGCAGAGTGGTGTGGCAGATGGGCAACAGTTCATGGTGGCAGTAGATGCCAAAAGCAACAAAAGCAAAAAAGGAGGAGCACGAGAGAGAAGACTCTTTTTGTCCTTTTAATTGTACATAGGCCACACCCACTTGGTATAGCACTCACAGCCATAATCCTAGCATTAGACCCTGAATCAATCACAAATTCTAGAAGCCCACTGCCATGACTGTGT
Organism: Dolichotis patagonum; assembly: GCA_004027295.1. Classification (NCBI taxonomy): domain Eukaryota; kingdom Metazoa; phylum Chordata; class Mammalia; order Rodentia; family Caviidae; genus Dolichotis; species Dolichotis patagonum. Next base: position 33,051 of record PVJX010002240.1, on the reverse strand, counting down.
GAGGATTTGGGGGGACATCCAGACAAAAGCCATAACATTCTGGCCCCAGTCCCCCAAAGACTCATACACATGCTTTATGCAAAATACATTTAGTCCATCTCCAAGAGTTGCCAAAATCTTAACAGTTTCATATTGCTGAAAAGTTCAAGTTCCAAGTCTCCTCCAAGATCTAAGGCAGACTTCAAGCTGTGAGCTCCTGTACAAATGCAAAGTTAAACACTTTCAACGTTCAATGGCACAAGATAAACATGAACATTCCAGAAGGTACAGACAGGAAGATAAAAAGCATTGAGACCAAAGCAAGTCCAAAATCAAGCAGGGCAAGCATTAATTCTTGTAGTTCTATATGGAACATCCAAAGCAATCTGGGCAAATCATGAGCTCCAAGAGGTTTGTGTGACTCTGCCCCATGGCACTTCTAGTGGTTGTAGCTCCCATGGCTTTTCTCTTAGGCCCACTCTGCTCAATCCTTGCAGCTCTTCTTAGCTCTTCCACATTCCTGGCTTCTCTAAACTTCTATAATCTCCACTGTACCTTTGGCTTCACACACACAGCTTTATACACTGCCCGCTCAGGGGCACACTGCCTGGCCTCCCAGGCCTTCTTCTGAAATCAGAGTGGAAACCTTTTTCACTTCAGAACACCTGTGTTCTGCATGCACCTAAAGCCAGCACCATGTGGACCTTGCAAAGGTCTGCTACCGGCTGGAGCTGTAGCCAGGCTTTCTTCTCTCTTGGATGTAGAGGTTGGGTGCCTGGATTGCTGGGTACTCTGAACCTGATTGTGAGGAACAGATTCTCTATGACACCATCATTTTGGAATCGGGTGCAGTTGCCGCCATTCTGGAACATGGCGCTCTGCTTGCTGCTTTCTCCTCAAAGCAAAGTCTTTCACTTTTGCAGTTTTGAGGCTGCAAAGGGTGAAGAGTTGCTGCTACAGGTGATGCCCTCAGGCCATCTTTTCTGTTCTCAGCAATTGAGAGCTCCCAACTCTGTCTCTGCTGTCCCCAGTTTTACTGGAGATTCTTTTCTGGACAAACTCACATTTTAAATCATCCTGCTGGGCTCTTTGCTCTTGGTTCTCAACATAATTGAGTAAAAGCCCCCAACAGTAACTATGCCACAGCTTCAGTATTCGACTGCCTTATGATTTCTTCTGCCAGATTAGTCTGCAACCCTTAATCTTAGTTTTAGGCAAAGTCTCTGGACACAAGCAAAATGCAGACAAATGTTTGGCCCAGCCATAACACACACCATCTGTACTCCAACAACCAATGCAGTCCTTCTTCCCAGCAGAAACCTCCTGAGCCTGGCTTTCTATCAGCCTTCTGGTCTTCTGAGCTCTGACCAGAATCTCTCATACAGAGCAGCCTAAGGTGTTCCAGCTCTGCTCTTTTAGGTGACATCTCTGAACCTTTTCAAGCTCTTCCCACAATCCCTTCCCAAAGGCTCTTGAACCACATGGTCAAGTGTAGTACCAGAAACGACCCCACTTCTCTGGTACTGAATTGCATTGTCATCAGGGATTTGTAAGGAAAACAGTCTAATATGGAACACATAATTTATAGTATTATTTTATAATAGTTGCCCAAAGAGTTAAATACAAGAAGTACAGGAAGGACCAGGGATTTAGCTCAGTGGCTTAAACGCCTGCCTGGCAAGCGTGAGGTCATGAGTTTGATCTCTGGTACAAAAAAAAAAGATGTATAGGAAATCTGCCCACACACAAAGACCCAAAGGAATCCAGCTGAGGGCCTGGATCCCACAGCCGTGTCCCACATGAGCCCAGCTGAAGACCTAGAGCCAATGACAATGACTCATGCATGCATGTCTGTGCTGGGAAGGTCCAAAGGTCAGTGGTAGAAGCTAGAAAGTCTGTGCCAGCAAGATGAAGGATCTTTGCCAGTAGGCTGAGGGTTCTGCACTGGAGCCAGAAAGCAGCAATCAAAGTAAGAAGCAAAGCTCCCTAAAAAAATTACCATAGCCATCTTCAGCAACAGTGAGGTCCCAAGCTCCTCCAACACTGAGAACAGCCAAGTTTATATCAGGAAGCCAGCGTGGCAAACTTCTCAAGGAGATTGAGAGCACACATCTTCCCCTCCAGAGCCAGAAAGCAATGCTCAACATAAGAACCAGAGCTCCCCCAGAGTGAACCATAGCCGTTCTCAGCAGCAACAAGGCCCTGAGCTCCTCTGATAACAGCCAAGTTCATATCAGGAAAGAAACTTGACAAGCTCCTCCAGGAGAACCCATGGCAACAGGAGAACCAACAGCACCAAACAACACAACACACCAAGGAAAACCCACAGTGCTAAATTCTTCCTCTCTAGTTTTCCTTTTGCTCTTGGCAACGGTCCTCGGGTGGGCTATCCACGCTCAATGCCACGCTGATTCAGTTCAGCTGGTGTTACAAGTTGACCACCAATTATCAGTTTACCACAGAGGCCTTCCTTTGCTCATGGACTTTCCACAAGCCAAGAGTTATCCGCTGGGTTGTAAAAATGCTGCCCAAAGGGACTCAGAAGGAAAAGAATTCCTAGGAAGGCAGATGCCAAGGTGGGCCCAGATCCCTTGGGAAGGCATCCTGGAGGACAAGGTGGGCTCTGAGTTGGTGAGGGTTTGAATAGCTAGGCCTCCTTCCTGCTGGACTTTGGTCTGGGTTCCACACTCAGAGAAGAGGCAGGAGGCGAATGGAGAGCCTCTCCAAGAGGACGAGTCCCCATCCCCTTCCTCTCCTCTAACCTCCTCTCTTCTAACCGTTACCTTGTGCACATCTGCCTAACAACTGTTGCTTCCAGAGCGGCCAGTTCAATCCACGTTCCTGTTGCTGCCAGATGGGAGGCTTCGGACTCCTGCGGTCACTCACCTCCATGGACCTGGGAGGTCTTGGGCAGACTATGGGGATCTCTTGGTAGCTATTGGGCTCCCGAAGAAAATGGAGCTGCTATATACCCCGCTGGGCTACTGCAAAGACTGCATCAGAGAGACCCCATTAACACCCCTCACCCAAGGGCTTGCCACGTGTCGTGTCGCCCCCCCCCCCGCCTTGTTCCACCTGCAATGTGACCAGCAGGGGGCCTACCATGACGGTGTCATCCTGCTCTGTGCTTCTTCCCTCTCCTGTCACTACAGGACCTTGTGAGCAGAGCATAGGGCTCTGGGTGGCGCACCATGGTGTGGGCTCCTCCCCCTGCTGGTGGAAGCTGGTAGAGGCACATCTCAGCCCCAAGCGAGGGCCACGCAGCGTCATTATGATGATTCTCTCTTTCCCCAGACATACTGATAATAGGCTCTGGCTTCGCCTTTGCTCGCTGAAAGACTCCACAGTCCTTTGTGCCTCAGGGGCCTGAGAGACACACTTTGACTCCAGCTCTATTTCCAGCCCAGGAGGCGAGTTTTTCTTTAATTAGAAAACGAGAGTAATTTACACACTATGAAATGCACAGGGCTTATAATCTGAAGAGTTCTGACAAATGTACACAACTCTCTAGCCATCACCTAAATTGAGTTTTAGAACCTTCCCATCTCCCCAGAACATCCTCTGCGTTGGGGTGGAGTTGGGGGACCGGGGAGGACTAGGTGAAGCAGCAGGGGCTGGTGGCTCAGGACCTCTCATGATGGATCAGCTGGTGCTATGCAGACTGAAAGGCTTCCTGGGAGAGGGAGCAAGGGGCAGCCTGCCTGGAGCCCGGTCCCGGGGCAGGAAAGAGCAGCAAAGGCTCCTGGGCTTTCTGCCTCCCCCACACCTGTGTACCCCAGCCACCTAGGAAGATTTCCATGCAGCAGATAGTGTCCGCAGGTGTTCCCAGACCCTAAGAGGACAGTCAGGTGGCCCAGCATGCACCTGCAGATCACGTGAACAACTGAGCTGATGCATGGAGGGAGGTGGGCATTGCTGTGTCCAGGTGTAAACACCAGGGTTATATAACACAGTCCCCCAGGAGCGTGTTTAATTACGTGGGCTGCCCAGAAATCCTTCTGTGCACTGTCTGCCTCAGCTCCCTCTGGCTACAGTCTGTCCCCATTGCCTCCTGTTCCTGGAGGAGCTGGAGGACGGGCAAGGACCTGGCACGCACACAGGGACCTGGGCAGCTTTCTCCCCATGGCTGGAGTTCTCCCAGAGCAGGGCTGTCTGGGGAGTTCTCTTGGAATGCATGGATAAAGCAAGTGTTGTCACTGTCGCTGGTGATAATTTTATAAAAGCATGTGACTGTCTCGAGTCATTTCCCCAATGCCCAGGCTGGATGAGGGGTGTTCCAGAGAGGGTGGTGACAACCTAGGAGAGGAGCATTCAAGAATGCTGCTGTGGGCAAGGCCGCAGGCACAGATGGGGTATTGGGACAAGCTAGGTGACCTCAGGCCCAAAAGAGGGGAGCTAGGGGAGCAGGCAAGAGTCCTGCAAGAGGAAGCCAAGAATGAGTGAGTCTTCACCAAGACCCATTGACTTTTGTGACCCCACAGCCAAAAAGCCCCACTCTGAACTCCCTGGGAACCCCTTGTGCCACCACCCCTTACACCCACCTTTTTCCCCTTGCTCGTCCCCTGCCCAGGGTCTCCAGGTGTCTCTGCTTTCCATGTCCCTCATCTGCCCCTGTACCCTCTCCTCCTCGCTGTGCCCTCCTCTCCCACTTCCCCCATCATCCCCTGCATCTATATATTCCCTTTCCGCCTGCTCGTGGCCCCTCACTCCCAGCCCTGCCCTGTATCAGGCTCAGCTCCGGTCCTGCAGGCTGGTCCTTCTGGCTGATGCTGGGCCCTGCAAGGAGGATGTGGCTGGCTCCTCAGTGAGTTCTTTAGCTCTTGTCTCTGCCACCAATTTCCTCAGCTTCCCAGGGCTCAGGCCTGCTTGTCATGGTCCAGGGAAGCTCACTCACCCCAGCTGTGGCACCTTTGCTGATCCTGCTCCCACATTCCAGCTCTCTCCTCTCCTTCTGCATCCCCAGCACCCTGTGATCTGGTCTGCCACAGGTACCATGAAGCATTGTAATCCCATTTATCATGGGACATGGACCCATCCTCAGCCTGGCCAGGTGCCTTTCAAGTGAGGAGCGAAGGTGGGCTGTCACCCCTGTATGGTAGGAGGGGCCCTGCTCCCGGGTAAGCAGCTGTGCTTGGAGAGTTCTCACAGAGGGGGAGGTGGGGTGGAGGCCACCACTGGGCTCTGGGTCTCCCCTCTAGATGGGATGTCTTGCTGCCCCTGTCTGGCTGCCCATGGCTCCACCAGACTCTGGGCTCTTAGGACCTGTGTGTGATGTTCCCTGGTTTGCATTGTCTAACATGGCACAGCATGGGTGGGCCACATGTGCTAGATACCAGGAAGTGGTAAGGCATTAGTGGGGTATCCTGTCCTGTGGACCTTGGCCTGCTGTTCATGGGAGGGGAGCTTGTCGGGGCCACCTCCAGGATTTCTGTCCTTCACATCCTCTGCCGTCCCAGCTGTTGCCCTCCACAGCCAAGGAGCCCACCTCCAGGGATGTGTGTGTGGTGGGGGTGGCAGAGAAATGGCTTGTCCACCTGTTGACCTGGACACTGGGTGAAACTCAGAGCTCTGTTCTTTCCCTCCCTTCTTCTCTCCCTTCCTCTCCTTCCCTCCCTCCAGCAAATTCTGGGAACCTAGCATATATTAAACTCAAGGTTTATGGTGGTGAATGAACCATAGATTCCCCAGCCTTCTCAGATCATGGCAGAGTAAAGCATAATGAAATAGAATAATTTGCCACAAGTGCCCAGAAGCTATGACTGAGAGTGACCAGGGAGCTGGGGTGGAGGGTGGGGTGGCCTCAACATGGGTAGTCAGGGGAAGTCTGCTTTTAAAAACATGATTTCTGCTTGAGTTCTGAGAGATGAGAGGAGCCAGACAAAGAGGTGGCACGTGAGAAGGTCTCTCCTGGGGTGCAGTTGGGGGACCTGGTCCCGTAGAAGCCCAGATCCCAGTGAGCCCTTGCAGCGTCCATGCCTTCTGCTGGAGACTCTCATTCTTTGGGTTTCGTGTGTTTCTTAACCTTGCCTTCCTCCCTTTGAGGCCTCATCTTGTTCCTCTCAGCCAAGCGTTCTTATTCACCCTATGTGGTCTTGTTACCCTTGATGCTGATGACTCTGATCTCATCTTCTCCTTGGTCTTCTTGTCCACGCACTCAGCTGCAGTTCCGAGCGTGTGCAGTGACCTCTGGGTTAGTTATCTATGGCTGTGTGAGAGGTTACTCCAAAACTTAGGGTCACAAACAACCATCAGCTATTAGCTGTTAGTTTCTGGGATTCAGGAACCTGTGAGCAGCTTAGCGGGTCTCTGTCAGGGATCAGCCAGCCAGGGCTACAGGCATGTGAAGTTGAGCTGGGGATGGGTCTACACAGGCGGGCTGTTGCTAGCTTCCATCCCTCTCCATTAGAGACTTGGATGTCCTCATGGCATGGTGGCTGGCTTCCTCCAGAGTGACCTGTTGCACCTCTACTCCCCTGAGCACCCCTACTACTTCCTGCACTGTTCCTCCCAGCCACGAGGCAGACAAGACTCTCTCCAAGCCGTAGAACGTAGCACACAGCCCTCTACCAAGCACCTCTCTGTCCCCCCCACCACGGGCCTTTCCAGTTCAACCTGTCCGCTTGAACTCAGCCCACAGCCGTGAAACATTGGGTTATGCCATTTTTAACATAAGAAAAGGTGTTCAGGATGGCACCACAGCTGCATGTAATCATCAACCACCTCCTCAGCCCAGCCGAAGCCCGCTGTAAACTTTCCTGACATCATGAGCCCCCCAGCCCCTTCCCAACCTCATCACAAGCCAGCACCCTACCTAGCAGCTGGGCAAACCAGAAGCTTCAGAGGTGGCTTCTACTCTCCGCTCCTCTCCCCTGCCCGTGGGACTGGTCACCAAGTCCTGTTGACAGCGTTCATCAGTCCCCTCCTGCCCTTCTGTAGGTCTGCAGTGCCCATCCGGTCACCTGCAGCTGCTGATTGAGATGCCTGCCTTGTTTGGACTCCACTGTCCACCAGATCTGCACTGGCACCAAAGCACAATGCCTAAGACACAAATCTGCACCATTTCCTGCTTAAACTTCTTCAAAAGGCTTCTTAAGTCCTTGGATGGCCTGCAAGGTGCTTCACGATCTGGCTCCTGACTTACATCAGCTGGTCACATCTTCGGTACATCCAGTTCCAAACCACCTGCTGCATTATTTACGTTCTCTAGAAGATGTCCCCTGGCCTCTCCAGGATCTGCTGCCTCTTCTTCCTCTCCTGGCCTCTCCCCTTGCTCCCCCTCCTCTGTCCAACTCACTCCAGGGTCCATGACCCAGGAAGCCGTAACACCCTCCCACCACGAGTGCGGTGTCCCTGCTCGTCCGAACATCACTCATTGGCTCAGACACATCGTTTCAGCACCTGCTGTACACGGGCAGCATGCCCAGCACCTTGGGCACGGCGTGGAGCAAAACAAGGTTTCCCCTCGGGGAGCTGCCATCGGCAGGAGCCTTTCCTTGTCCCCGCCGCCGTGTGGGATGGTTGGTTGCCTGCCATCTCTCCATGGCGAGTCTCTGGGGGCAGGTTTCTGCAGCATTGTCTGTGTCCCCCGCCTCTATTCTCAGCACAGCAATGTTGCTCTCTGGAAGGTTCGGAAAGAGAGCTACATGTGCAGAGTCCCGTCTGCTGTGCCTGGTCTCGGTCCTTGAGTGCAGAAGCCTGTCCTAGTGCGGGGCGGGGAGGTGTAGATGAGTGCGACAGCCCCGTGTCAACGAGAGCTGCTTGACCCCTAGGGGCCTGGCGAGCCACAGCCGACCAGCGTTCTCGTCTGTGGAGGACATGTCCCTCCAGCTGCCTAGCGCAGCCTCGTGGCCGGGCGTTTCGGGCCTCCAGCCTGAGCTCGGGGCAGATGACACTAGCTGTTTCTCCAGAGACTCTCGGTGACCTTGGGGAAAATCACTTCTCAAATTACACCTTCCACTTTGGGAGCTTTAAACACAGCGCAGAGGACACATAAATTACACGAGGCCCTTCCCAGCCCTATTGGATGTGTTGAATAATGTAACATTTCAACAATACCAAAAGGTACACTGTATTATTAAAATAGGCTGGTATTAAAACGGAAGAAGAAGTGCAGCTACAGTAACACTGTCACGGACTCCCACCAGATGCCAGAATAATAAACCCAAATTATTATTATTATTTTTTTTTTTGCCGGAGACAGGATTCATAAGGCATGAGGGGAGACGAGGGAGTGAGGCTGGTTTTGCGAGTGTGGTTTAAAAACAGGAGGAGGAGGTTCATTTACTGGGAATATTGTATATTCCTCATCATCCTTACTACGAAGATGCACTGCTACATGTTATTTTCCTCTTGGTTAAAAGCGTGGCAAGCTTTGCTTCCTAGGTCTGAGGCTCAATTTAAACTCTGTTGTTGCCTCTGAGCTTATGTTTTGGGGAAAGTATGTACTGTGGACTAATCAGGATGACAAGGAAGCCAGCAGCCCTGAAGGCTGCCACAGAGCATAGATGGGAGAAGATGGCGAAGAAGGGACAGGGGCACGGAGGGAGCAGCTAGCGTGAGCGGAAGAGAAGGCGAGGACGCAGGGCCGCATGGCACCGTGGGGTGGGAGCGTCCAAGGGTGCTCCCTTGGGGCACCCTAAGGAACTGGTACCCTAAGACCTTGGTTTCTGATTTCAGGGTCCTTTGGAGATAGCACCACAAGGGGTACGATGAACAGCTCCTTGCCTGGAATATTGTAATGGTCTTAAAAAATGAATTCTAAATCCTTGCTGTGGCTCTGATTTTTTTTTTCTTTTACCTTTCTGCTAGATGGAAATGGAAGGCCAAAATTTCCCTCCCTACGATGAAATGAACAGGCAGAGGTGTGGGGGTGGAGAAGGGTCCCCTCAGACACACAGTTGGTCCCCTGGGATTCTGTCCATCAGGTCTCTGTCCCCCTGGGAGGCCAGACAGGAATTCAGGTGTGTTCCTGGTGAGGCTCATATCTTCATTTGGAAAACAAATGAGCAAAATACCCTGAAAACACAAAATTCTGATTTCTGAAGATTCCAGCATCCCTCGGAGATACCACTACGATGGGCACGGGGAGCCCTGTTCTCTGGAATCCCCTGTGCCCCACCTGGCCCCCAGCGGCTCCTGCATGGGGCACTTCTGACCTTCACAGAGAGAGAGGCCCGGCGCCTCAGCAGTCCTATGAAGGCTTGGATTCCTGGGGTGTTGGGAGAAAAGGCTGCTTTGATTTAGTGCAAAGCTCTTTCCATATATTTTCTCTGTGGCTCTTGCAGGGAGACCAGTGAGGTGACAGGCAGGCCTGGTAGATGGACACCGAGTCGCTATTGTACTTGTCAAATGCAGGCTGCTGGGGCTGCATCTGGTACAGAGCAGGAGCCTCATATGAGTTGGTGGGGAGGGACCAGGGCTGTTCAGCTTGTCCAGGCCACAGGGCCAGGAAGCAGTGGGCTAAGAGGAGTACCAAGGCCTACAAGCCCTGTTCCAAGTTCTTCCCTCACTGCCCCAAACTCCCCAAAATGTCACCCAAGCTCTCAAAGACAGTGGGACAGATGGTGGTCCATTCCAAGGAACTTAAACCAAAGGGTTATTTGTGAACCTTGAATCCAAGACCTGCACTTGCACAACCACACCTACCTACAGGGCCACCCTTGTCCAGTACTCCATGTGCCCCCCACCCCCGCTGAACTGGTGGAGCCAGGGCTTGGGACAGTAAAACAAGGGGCTCCTCCATTCACAGGCCCTTTGGGTTCTGTCTTCTCATCTTGAATCCCATAAATAAAGCCACTTCCTCAGGTGACCCACAGGTCCTGGAGTCCAAGTGTACCTTTCTCTCTGGGATCAGGGAGAAGCCTAACTTAAGTTTTGTTGTTGGGCCCCTGTTTGCATGAGCAGCAGAGTGCGCGAGGGGTCTTGGAACATGGGGTGCTCCGGTGGGCTTAGTTTGCTTTGTTGTGCAGAATGTGAAGGTCATTCTGCTGCGCCCCACTTCTGGGAGTCAGTGTCCTAGGGCGGATAAAGTGCCTGGCGGCCTTGTCTAATCCCTACCTGTTTTCTGGTCACCTAGAAATTTTCACCAGGAGCGTTGCTTCCCACACACGGCTCCCCCTGCCTGACTTCTCTCTCTTCTTCCCATTCTTCATCTCACAGAATGGAGAGCAGACACCGCCAGAGCCCTGCCCTCCTGCTGCGCTAAAGTTTGCCCTTTTTGGGTGACATGTGGGTGATGATGATGCTGATGACTTGGCCGGGTTCCCCAGGCCTCCTCTCGGCCCCCTCTTTTTCTAGTAGATGCTTATCCATCACTCTTCACCCCGTGGACAAACATCTGTGCTCCTGACAGGGGCGCTGTATCCGTCTGAGAACGTCTGGGTCAGCCCAGGCTGGCTCTCCCATTTTCACATTGTCCTGTCCTGTCCCTCTCTCTTCTTGGCCAGGGGCCTGTCTGCCTGTGGCTTCTGCTCCAATGGCTTTGATAACTTCAACCCCACCTCTGTGCTGCCCCCTATGGGGCTCCATGTCCAGGCTGGACGAATATGCCTTGTCCCCTGCGGTTCGTGTGTCATCCCACCTTCAGTCTCTCTGTCTATCTGTCCCTTTTTCCTTCCTTCACCTCCCTCCTCCTTGTTGTGTGGCTTATTTTTCGTAGGATGCTTTTTAGAAGTTGAGGTGTTTCTTTCCCCCATTTTATCTCCCCAGTAACAAGAATCTCAGAAGATTCTTTTACAGTTGGAGCACAAAGGTCATCCCAGGCCTCCTGCCACCTTGGCACAAAGTGAAGAGCTGCCTGACTCAGCAGCCAGGAGCTGGGGTGGCCAGCACATACAGTGGGCATGGGGACTCACTGAGAAGCTGCTGGTGGTGACGGTCACTACAGTTCTCTGAGACCGAGCCCTCTGCCCAGCACTAGGGCATAACTCTATCCCTGGACAGGATCACACTTAATTGACACTTTCCAGCTTTCTGTGTCCCCCACTGCCCATGTCCAGTCTTGCTGAGAAATTTAAGCATCCCTGGGGCCCCAAATTATTGAAGGGGGATCCCAATCATTAAAGCAAATGAGCTGGATCTTAAAGAAGCACGTAGAGGGATCAAGAAGGACTCAAAAATCATGGTCCACAGCGACCTCTGTGCTCCACCATCCCTGGGGTCCTGTAGCCTGTGTGTGTGTGTGTGTGCGCGCACGCGCACGCAGAGGACAGGATGAGGGCTCAGAGTTCCTCACTCGATTTCCCCACAGTGGGGAGAGCTGAGGAGCTCGGGGACAACCTTCCTGCACGAAGGTCAACAGTTGGATGCGCCCCGTGTGTCCCTGCACTGGGCAGTGTGCTTGCCAAGGCTGGCCGGTAGGGGCCTGGCACTGTACTCTGCTCTCTGTGGGCTGCCATGAACGTGCTTCAGAGAAAGGAAGATGCAGCTCCTGCTCCTGAAAGAGACACGCTGGACTCTTGTCCCTCATGATGGCAAATTGGGGCGGGGGTGGGGGGAGATAGCAGACTGTGCTCTTGACCCTGGGGCCCTGGACAAGCTTAGTAGGGAGCTCCTCTTGTCTCTACCGTCCCAGCCAGACACCCACCCTCAGCAGGCCCTGCACTTCCCCACCCCTGCCCAATGACAGTGCCACCAGAACCTTGAGACTGGCTTCACCCCCACTTTATTGCCACCTGCCATGCCTCCCATTACCCTGCCCCGTTATGCTCTCTCTGGAATCCTGGAGCAGGGACACCATGGAAGGTAGGGGCAAGGACATCCCGGCACCCCCAAAACTTTGATGGCTGGGGCTCCCAGGGCCAAGGTCCTATGTTCTGTGCTGTGGTAATGGGTGGCGGGTGCTTCTGCAGAGCGAGGAAAGATGCGCCTTTACAAGCGAGGACAGAGGACAGGTTGTTCCATTATGTCCTGTTAGGCTCTGGTCTAAGAAAAAAAAACCAGACTGACTGGGCCCTTTGGTGGGGCCAGGGGAGGCAGCTGGGAGGGCTTAGAGGGCACAGGCTGCCCCTTGGGCCTGGACACTCGGGTGGAGGCTGGCCTGGCAGGTGACAGTGCCATGGTGGGTTCCCACACCCAACCACCACTGTCTTCATCCTCTAAGCCAGGGGTGCAGATGGGCTGTGTAGGATGTGTTGAGATGAAATAAATTCTCAGAGGAGCTGGCTTGGAGGTGCAGAGTGGAGAGATGTGGGATGCCAGGGGCGCCTCCTTCTGGGATTCGTGTGTAGCTCGGCTCTGGGTGGGGAAATGCAAAGAAAGTTGTCTCTGGGATCAGGGGCCTGGAGTCCAGGAGCTACAGTTAAGACCAAGTGGTGGGGACAGGGGTGGGGGCAGGTGCCAGTGTCTGCCTCCCCTGCCTTCCCTGTCTTTGGTCCTCTTTTCTGCCCTCAATGGACTTAGGTACTAGACGCTAGGTGGGCTTCTTGGACGGGCAGCTTTCACATGGCAATCTGGCTCCCCAACCATTCCACGGAGCAGCCTGGCCTCCCCAGGGGTGGCTTCTGTCCCCATATCCTTGTGGGATGCCCATTGCCCTTGGTGCCTTCCCGTGCTGCTCCCGCTGCACTGGGAGGTGGCTCTATCTGCCTCAAAGGCCAGAAAGCGGAACAAACAAGGGCAGAAGGGTGGCCTTACCAGGCAGTGTGCCCAGTCAGCCCAGCCCAGCCAAGCCAGCCCAGCCCAGGCCCTCTCTGTATCGGAGGTGGTGAGAGGGCAGAGCAGGGCAAAGTCGCCAGGGACCATCCAGCCTAGGGAGACTTGTGTGCAGATGTGAGCTGAAAGAACCAGAGCAGGCTCTTGGGAGTCACATCCAGGGTCCTGGGATCAAAGGGCATCCTATGGGGCCTCCCGGAAACCTCCAGGAGGAATGAGGAGCTCTGGATGGCTGCCACTCCTCAGCTCAGCTGGAACTGGGGGTGAGGGGGTGCAGACTTCAGGCTCGGGGGGGCTCGGAACCCCCTGCTCTGAAAGGTGTGTTGCAGAATGAGTGCCACCCTTGCCTTTTGTGCCAGCTGCTCAGAATCCAGCCCTGAGGCGCGAGGGCGCTCTGCCCACCTGCAGTCAACTCAGCTCCCCTCCCTGCTTCACCCCCGGCCTGACGGCCCCACCTTGGGATCCCCTGTCTTCTCCGCCATCGCCACCTCTTCCTCAGCCTTTAGACTGAGGAAAGGACTGGGAACTCCACTTCTGTGGAGGAGAGACCTCCAGAGCCAGGGTTACTGCCCCTTCCTGTGCCCAACAAGGGCTATAGCCTGTGGGTATAGCCGGGGCAGGCAGCGTCCCTGTGAGGTTGCTCCTACCATTAGGCCGGGGGCTGGGCTCCCTTAAGTAACTGCATTTTAGGAAAAGGAACAGGGAATTTTAAGCGTAGCAGTGTTTTTCCTGCAAGGCCCTGTCATGAGATCTCTGTGATGGGTGGGTGGAAGGCTTTCTGCCTGGGGGTGGGGGATAGGTGAGGCGCTCCGCTCCTCCCTGGGACTCCCAGCCCAATCGCACTGCCACCAGAGCCAGGCTGCGGGCTGATGGAGCTGCTCTCCCAAACTGCAAGCCTTCTACCAGCCTGGCAATAGGCACGCTTTTCGGAGTGGGATAGATGGAGCGAACAGAAGTCTTCCAGGGCCAAGGTGCGCACCAGCCCTCCCACCCGTTACCCACTTTTGGAGGCCGCAGGAGCCACCAGTCTCCTTCTGCTTCCTGGAGCCTAACTCCAGAGAGTGAGACACTGCTCCACGTACAACCAAGAGCATTAGTGGGAAAGAGTGAGAGGAGAGTTCTTTCCTTCTCTCCTTCCTTCAACCCGAACCCGTAGCCAGGGATCCAGTGTGAGTGCCAGGCTGCGGAGGTCTGCCTTCCTCGGGCACGTGCATCCCAGCAGGGGCTCAAAAGCTTACCAGTGACATCAGATGTCAAGTGCCAGGGGAGCGTCCATAGGAAGGGAGCAGCGTACCTGGCTGGGATGGCCTCAACGAGACGTGCCATATTCAGAGTCGCTGGGGAGAGGGGAACCGGGCAACCAGCCACACAATAGGTAGGGAGGGGTATTCTGTGGGACATGATGGGGAGGCACGCTTGCCTGGAGGGGAGCTGGGGACTGGGGCTGCAGAGGCACGAGGGACCAAGCTGTGTGAATGCATAGACCTGCCTCAGGCCCCTGCATCTGAGCTTTGCATCCATCATCTTGTCTCATTTTCGGAGCGAGTCCTCCGAATCCTGTAGACCTCAGGCTCCCAAAAGCTGGATTTATCACAGCCGTGCATATTTTCTCTGAATGAAGAGGGACAAAGGTGGGAAGGTTGTGGTTAGGGCGATGCTGTCAGCTGGCAAATCTCCTGCAAAGAGCAGGACAGGTGGGTGGGGGAGGGCCGACAGTGGAGGCTTCCAGAAGGGGGAGCAGGACAGGGCCTGAGAGAAGCCAGGGCAACTCAGTGGGATCCAAGCATCCTGGGGCTGGGGAGCCGGAGGAAGCAGGCGACCAGAGCCACGGCTCACAGCAGCAGAATGACCCACGTGCGACGTTTTGGCAACAGAGTTTCGTGCTTTGTTTTCCTCCACATTTCTTTCACTTCCCTTGGTATAAAAAGCCAAAGTGCTCTTTGGGACGCTGGTCCCTGGGGGCAAACCTGGGCAGCGCTGTGCTCTGTCCTCTCATTTATTAATAATGTACTAGAGCTTGTTTAGATAAAAACGGAGACAACCAGTTCAAAGGCATTGCTCAGAAACTTTGTTTCTCTTTTCCTTCAGATTAAAAACCTGTCCCTGAGAATTTAAGCCCTTCTCCTGGTACCTGCTCTTCTAGTGACATCAGTGACATCGTACCCCAGAACCTCCCTGGGGTCTCTCTGCCCAGCGACACCACTTTCTCCGCCCCCTGGCACCAGGTAAGGCTCCCCCACCGGCCAGTCATGCGCGCTCTGATCTTGCACTTGAGACTGGGAATCGACGAGGTGCTTTCACTACACAGAGGAGTCTCGGGGCGGGGTGCTCTGCAAGGGTCTCTGGCTCACAGATCACTGTAGCTTGTGACTTTTGTCGGGAAAGCCTGGCAGGTGGAGAGCGTGACTGGTGCAGTTTTGTAAGGCCAGGTTAAGGAACCAGGCAGGAAGTGGAAAAAGGGGAAAGAGACCATTTGTGAGTGTCCTTGCTGGATTTTGTCTTAAGGGCAGTGGGAGCTCCCAAGGATCCCTCGGCAAGGGTGTGAATGACCCGATTTTCATTGTATGGAGATGGCGCTGTCTTCTATGTGGAAGCGCACAGGGCAGGGGACAGCTGGGGAGCTTCTGCCCTGTCTCAGGAGGGCAGCTGGGTGGGGCGTGGGCTCAGGATGAGAGCAGTGGGATTTCTAGGGCCATGTTTGCGACGAAGTTTTAAACGACCCCCGTTGCACAGTGACACAGCTCCTCGGCGTTGCCGTGAAGCATGCTGGGGTGTGTCTGTGGGCACTGCATCACTCTGCTGACGGCAGAGCCTCTGGAGGACCTTACTGGAGGCACGTTTGGGGCTGACTCATGCGTCCCAGATGCCTGTGTGGTCTTTGAATCTGCCTGGGGGGGGGCAGGTGGCAGTTGGAAGTAGAGACAGGCACATGGGTCGGTGGGCTGGTGTGCCAGGCTCCTGACCTCTGCACACACCCTGGGCCCCAGCTCTTCTCGTGGACCCAACATGGGCTCCAGAGAAGTGTTGCCCAACCCACCGTGCTGCGGACACCCGACCAACCTAGGGGCAGTGGCCCATTCCTGAAGAAAGACCTCCTACCGGCGGCTTCCACACTCCAGGTGGACAAGCAGAGCCTGAGAAGCCTGCAGGAACCTGGGTGGGGCTGGGATGCTAGTCCTGGAATGTCCACGATGTGAAGGCCACGTAGTGTGGCGCCAGCACTGCAGAACCATCTTGGGTTCCAAGGGGGCTGCAAGGAGGCAGCGGATTCCTCCCGGGCAGTCACCCCACCTGGGCCATTCCTTCCGTCTTAGAAAGGGTCCCATCGGTTAGACCCCGTTTTAAAGCTTATCCTTGCACATATGCGTTCATGTAGTAAATTCCAAGTCCTGGAAATTAATCTGCCACAAAATGAGATTTGTCCCCTAATGCAACGCCAGAGGCCCCGGGCAGATGGCCCTGCAGCTGTCCAGGAGACGCCCTCCACCCGCAGCATCCAGGACCAAGGCCACGAGGGAGGTCACATGTTGTCCCCTTCCTTCCTCTTCCCTTGCCCCTTGTCTCTCTGAGACAGAATCCCCCAAACCATGTCACTGTGCACTGTTGGGGTCATTTAGGAGAGCCAGCTGGCGTGGCCGGACGTCGCTTCCCCAAATGTGTTTGCAGGCGTGGCAGACGCACCATTGTCCTGGGGCCCAGAGGTGAACCAAGTTTCGGCCGTGTGCCCAGGACAGCAGGGACTGGGGCAGGGCGGTGCATGGGGGCTCTGTGTGAGTGCGCCCAGCCGTGCTGCCCCCACCGTGCAGGTGGGAACGCGTCTGTCTTTGGTGCCTCGTGGAGCTGCACCCAGGAGCGTGATGAGCACCTTTCCATAAATCACCTCCGGTGAGCACACCTCCTGTACTCATCCGTCAGACCTGTCTCTCGTCTGGTTGTTTTTAAAAGCTGCTAAACCAGAATCCATCACAGGGGTGCTGAGGCACAGGCTGCCCGAATCAGTGATGGGCACACCTTCCTTGGCATCCCTGGGGCCCGGGGTTCCCCCCAGCAGGGGTGGGAGAAGAAGAAGCCAGTTTCTCTGATGTTCGCGCAGACATTCCTGCATGTGGGGTCTGCTGTGGGGCCTCCTGCTTCCCTAGTGGTGGCTTTTCTTCTCCACTCTGAGAGTTTAACTTGAAGACTTTGGCTTGAGCCAACTTTGGGGGCGTGGGTCTGTGTCAAAAAACTTGAAGTTCCCCTTCCAGTGACACACAGGGTTGCAAAAGTGGGCTCAGGTTGGGTCCAGAGCTCAGAGTCTATAATCCATTCTGAACATTCGCCATGGGAACAGCTCTGGGGACATGATACAGGGACCAGGAAGGAGGACCTGGGACCTTTCAGCTCCTTCCCTGCCTCTTTCTCCCTTCCTCCCTTGAGGCATTATGCATTCCTTCAGCTTTTGACACTTTCTCTTTCGGGACCCTCCCTCTGCCCACCTGCCCTCCCAGCCCTCTCGCTCTCTGTGGTTCTGGCTGTGTGCAGTCACATGCAGGGCCCACGGGTCAGGGAGGTGACAAGGAGACATCCTAGTTGCTCTCTCCTCCCTCCTTTCCGTGAAGGGGAGTCGGGGCTGGAATCTTCCAGGCTCTCCCGAACCCTTCCCTAATTGGTGCTGGCTTTGCTCCAGGAGCTCTCTGGGTTGTCTCTAGACAGATGCCACAGACCTCAGTGGCATTTATGATGCTTTCTCCATCTGCTTTTGGCTTCTCCTCTCCTTTCCTTTGTCCTGTATTTGTCAGGTGAAGGATAAAACTGCTTATCAGCGCTGGTGTGATTTTTTTTTTTTTAAAATAGAAAAATGAGCCAATGTTGTTTCCTGGGGACCCTCGTGCTCTGTGCGTGAGCCACAGGAGGCCCCATGGGTCACAGAGGGTGCTGTCAGAGAGTTCCCCAGGCCACCCCTCGGTGCTGAAGCTGTCCAATTAGAGGCCATTAGTCACCGTGTGTTAAAGCATTAAGAACAATTACGGGTGGGAGGGGCCTCCAGACGCTCCAGAGCTGGAGCCTGGAAGGGAGTGGCCCATCTGAGGCGAGGCTGGACCAGCCTCTAGGGTGGAGCCTGGTCTCCAGGGCCAGGACACAGGGTGCAGCGCCAAGCCGATGATCCTGGTAGACAGGTCTCATAACTCACAAGATCCTGGACACCAGACACCCCCAACCCCAGGGTCAGTAGGGAAAAACCATCACTGTTACCCCCTGGCTCCTGGTAGCTGTGACATTCCTTGGTGTCCTTTGGCTTTTGACACGTATGTCAGTGTCTGTCTCTGTCGTCATGTGACAGTCTCCCTGTGCGTCTGGGTATCTCATTCTTCACATGACGTTTCTGTGTGTGTGTGCGTGTCCCAGTTTCCCTCACTTTACAGAGACATCAGTCACGACACCAGGGCCAACCCCACTCCAATGTGATCTCATCTTAGTTTATTTCTCAGTGAGGTCACTGAGAAATAAACTAAGGGTGAAGACATACTTCTTCTGGGGGACCTAGTCTACCTACCATGTCCCCACTGCTATTCAGGGGAGGTGAGCCCCAGTGCTGTGACTTTGATACAGTCTTCATGGTTCACCTCAAGGTGTTGTTCCACGGCCATAGCTCTGATCTTCCCCAGACACTGGGCACTCCGGGGGAGGCTGGCTGCTGGAGTGTTTTAAGACAATAATCAGAAGATATGGAGATGCCATTAGCCACTCAGCGCAGTGGAAGACAGGAGGGTGTGAACAGTAAGAGGAGGTGTGTCAGTTCATTTTATGTTGCTGTAACAAAATTCCCTGAGACTAACTGGTTTATAAGGAAGAGAAGTTTATTTGGCTCATGGTTCTGAAGTCTGAGAAATCCAAGATCAAGGTGCCAGAGTCTATGAAAGTTTCTAGATGCATTTTAACATGGCGAGTGTATCCATGGTGAGACAGAGCAAGTATGTTAGCTCAGGTTCTTTGGTAAAGTCACTAATACCACCACAGGCCCCACCCTTATGACCTCACCTCTCTTAATCATCTCCAAAAGGCCTCACTTCTGAGTGACATTGATGTGTGACACTGGGACCAACTTTGCAACACAGAAACTTTCAGGGTCATGCTTAAATCATGGCCATGACTTTTTGAGAACCCAAAAACTTGAGGTCAGACATCCACCCCTTCACCAAGAGGTGGGAATGGCTCCTGGTATGAAGGGGCTGAGGTGCTTCTGGGGGCTCCCCTGCTTCCTACCAACCCAGGGTCAAACTGCTCTTCAGAACAAATGAGGAATTAAAAAGCCCAAACCTAAACCTGACCCTAAAATAACAGTGTGCCCTGCAGGTTCCAAATATACATGCATCAAGAGGGGAAAAAAAAAAACCAGTTTTGCTCCAATTGGAGGGGTTTTAGAGCTGGCCAGTAGTGGAGGGGCTTTTGAAGAAAGCTTGGAAGGAACAGGCTAGAGGGAGTCAGGGCCAGGATTCAGAGACAGGAAGAGACCTGGGGTGGGGGATAGATTTGGGTGTGTGGATGAGGAGGGGTGGATTGGGGCACACAGACTGCAAAGATGCATTCTGGGAGTCAGGGATGCGGGCTCTGCAGGGGCAGGGCGCCTAGGCTGGGGAGTGTCTCAGCTGCTTTTCTCACTGCAGAGACCAAGTACCTTTATTTGGTCACAGTTTGTAAAGGTTTTGGTCCATACTTGGCTGGCTCCAAGACAAGGTGGCATGGCAGAGGGGCATCAAAAAGGAGAAACAGCTCATGGCAGGCTGAAGATAATAAAGCAACAAGGAGTGACTATAGCTCTTTTTATCACTTACATCTTATCCAGGCTACTTAGGGCAGGTAGCACTCACACTCTTAACCCTGGTGCCCTCAAACCTATGTTGAACCATGAATCAGTCCTCGCATCCCATTCTAGATCCAGCCACCTCTGAAAAAGCCCCATCTATGAGACCCTTTGGAGGCTTTGAGGGGGACATCTAGATAAAAGCCATCACAGGGAGCAAAAGCAAAGGGGGTTGTGGAAGTGAGACTCTTGAACTGGGGGAGGCCCTCGAGGACTCCAGGAAGAGCTACAGTGGTGGTAGAGGAGAGAGGGGATTACGGCAGAAGCAGGAGGGGTCGGCCACACTGAATCACGTGGACCCATGCTCATTTGGGCCAGGTGGCAGTGGGTGACTGTTCTTGTCTTCTCTGTCCGCAGGGCCCCTTTCTTGTCTTCAAGGCACTTGGAGATAAGGGCTGTCTCTTCTGGGAGAGCCAGAAAGTGATGGCCACTGTCCACAGTGGAGAGGGAGGGACAGTCTTGTTGCATCAGGACTGTGCTGGTGTATGTGGGCATCATGATCTGAACAGGTCCCTCATGCCCCAGTTACTGGGCAGAGCTTGTGACTTAAGGAGATGCCTGGACAGAGAGCCAGGAGTGGGCTCTGCATGGGTTCGTACAGCCCGTTGACTCTGGGTTCAGATGGTTTGTTGTCAGGGCTCCTGGAAATCTTGAGTCAGCATCATCTGAGAGGCCGACACAGTGCTGTCTGATGCCCTGATCTGGATCCAGACTCATTCTGTCACACACTGGCACTCTGTTTGCTCTTCAATGGGGCTACCACACATCCCACTGGAAGGGTCATAGACTAGCAAGGATTTCTACCAACGGGGAGAAAATTGTTGTTTTGTTTTAATCTCATTTGCAAGGGTACGCTGTGATGCATTCCGAGACATTTGTGTGTGTCAGAGGAAAGAACAAAAAAAGGCGTGTTGACAAATGCCCGAGGAAGAGAAATTAATCTAGAAGCAGGGGTCAAGACAAGCCTGTGTGTGTGCGTGCGCACGTGTGCATGCGTGTGTCCTCAGGGAGGAGGGAGTAGGAGTGGGAGGGAGCTTAGACAGATGGTGCGGTGGTGACCTTGTGTCAAAAGCATTGCTGAGTAATGGCTGGAATCGCAGGAAGCTCACAGGGTGTGGCCACCTGCAGCTGCCAGCAGGGGTGAATCAGGATGTTAACGCTATGGAAGGGCCTGGAAGCAGTCAGGTCCAATAAAGATCAAATAATGTAGCACCCTGTGCTAGACATCTGTGTGCCCAGAGTCTCTCAAATGCTGTGGAAGGCTTGGAAATCTGTCCAGCTGACCTGCTGAAAGACACGTGGGCACAGGGCATCTTATCTGAGATGGCTGTCATCTCAAGGTTATGTGCACATCATCCCATTAATCTTTGCAACAACTTGGAGCTGAATTCAACGAGAAAACTGAGCCACTGTTACACGGTCAGCATGGGACTATGCAGAATTGGAGCCCATAATGACTCTCTAGCCGTGACACCTGCTCAGGGCATATCTCAGATGGCCCAAGTCAAAGCTACGCACAGTGAAGACCACAGATCAGGGTCTCCCTGCTAGCAGCTGCTGTTGGTTCCTCCAAGGAATAGAAACTTGAGAGTAACTGTGTTAGTAATTGTTCTGCTGCTCTACAAATTGCCTGAGACTAGGTAATGTTATAAAGACGAGATACTTATTTAGTTCATAGCTCTGGAATTTCAAGGGTGCAGCACTGGCATGAGCTGGACCCTGGCAAGGACCTCCTGGCAGGTGGCATCACAGTGACAGGAATGTGTGCAAGAGAAGCCATCATGGGTCAAGAAAGGAAGCCAGTGTGGAGGCCTCTTTTATAACAGCTTGGTC
The DNA here is from genome assembly GCA_004027295.1 of Dolichotis patagonum. Taxonomy (NCBI): domain Eukaryota; kingdom Metazoa; phylum Chordata; class Mammalia; order Rodentia; family Caviidae; genus Dolichotis; species Dolichotis patagonum. The sequence goes on along the minus strand of PVJX010002240.1, from coordinate 11,747 downwards.
TTCAGAACTAGCTCAGCGTTTTGTGAGAACTATGTTAGTCTTCTCTGAGGTGCGGGCCCAGTGACCTGGGGTGCTTCTAGTCAGCCCTACCTCATCAAGGCCCTGACACCTCTCAGTGTCCTTTGAGGACCGAGGCCCTGCCACAAGCACCCAGGGACACCCTCAAACTACAGCAGTGAATATCTAGAATCTTTTATGGCAGTTTGGAAGGGTAATTTTAGATCTGTTGACTCCATTAGGAAATCCAGCTTTGTATTTTGCGTGTCTCTTTTTGTTCCATTTTTCTAGTTAAATTCTTTTTTGTGGCCTGTCCTAAGCAAAAATATAGGTCCATAACGAGTTAGAAATGAAACAAGGCCTCTTCTGCCACAGCTAGTTTGAGAAGCATTCGCATACGGAGTGCACAGTCAGGTCACAAAGCTGGCAACCCTGGCATCGGCTGTGTTGCTGGCGAGTGTGCCTGGCACAGCCATCCTGTCTACGGTATAGACTGGTGGCCTCCCTCAGGTGTGGGAAGGTGTCTGAGTCTGCTATTTCTGCCATAGCAAGGACCAGAGACTGGGCAGGGGGGACCCTAAGCAACAGAAATTAATTTTCTTGCAATTCTGGAGGCCAGAAGTGCAAAATCAAGGCATCTTCAGGACTCTGGTTTCTTTTACGGCTTCTCTGTTTGGTTTATAGACGGTTGTCTGCTCCTTGTATCTTTATGTGCTCTTCCCTCTGTGCGTGTCTGTGTCCTGCTGTCCTCTTCTTGCAGGATCCTAGTCCTGCTAGATTAGGAATCCACCCTTGTGACCTCACTTCACCTTGCTAACTTCTTGGAAGACCCTGTCTCCGAAGACAGTGACTTTGTCACTGTGATTCCGGTTTATTTAGAGTTAGGACTTCAACATATGAGTTTTTAAAAACATAATTCAATTCATAGCAAAAGGGCACAAAGGAGATCTCTATACTATTTTTGCAGCTTCTTGCGAGCCTTAAATTATTTCAAAATAAGAATTTTTTTTTAAAGAAAGTCTTTTCCCCCCAGCATGGCCATAGTGGTTTCTCTATGATGGGCCCTGGGTTTATTAGTTCAGTTTCTTGGGTTGGAGGTCAAATGAGTGTGGCCTGGAACCTGTCCCTCCCACTGCCTGACTTTTGTTCACTGTGCCTGCTGGTAGCTAAGGGAAGGTGAGGTGTCCCTGGGCTGTTCCTCTGCAGGCCTCCTCTCTGGAGTGTGTTAGGGACACAGTGTTCTACATTTCTCCCGCCCTTTTGTACACAGCCAGTTTCCATAAAAGTCATCTGGAGAGGTGTTCTTGACACTGCTTTTTTACCCTCCTGTCTCTTTTGACCCTGGGGAGCAGCTGGTCTTGGGCCACACACACACACATGGCAGGAATCTCTCCAAAGCCTTTAGCAACAAACCTGCAGTTCTTTGCCCATGCTAGGGGCCAGGTCCCATTCAATGGTGCTTGCGAAACACATTTCTTCTCAGGGACATGTTGCTGTACAAAGAGTTTGCAGGTGATGATCGTCCTGTAAATGCCAGGATATGCTGTGAGGCTGTAGGCTCGTGTGCGTCCCCATATCTCCCGTGCCATTTGCAGCTAAGGATACAGATACCTGCATCGCCAGTGCCAGGCAACCAGCTATGTCTTCAGCGTTGAGTCAGGCATGGCCAGAGGTGGCATTTGGATGTTGTCTCTTGCCCATGAGCCAGACCGTCATGGCAATCATCATGGTCAACCATTCCATTGCTGAAAAAGTTTCCAGTGCCAGGTCATTGTGATTTTTGAATTATTTAGAGTTTTTGCCAATCCTGAACACTCTGAAAAATATGTTGTTCTCATTTTGTGGCAAATACCTCAAGCATGGCCCTCTGACCAGCATTCCTGATGGTCTCCACCTCCCTTGAGCTCAGAGACATGGAAGGCTGATTCTGGGAGATGCCGTTCCCACCAGACGCTTTCCAGAGGCACAGAGGATGCCGTGGCCCACGATTTGCCTTCACTCTGCAGATAGGAGACTTTTTTTTAAATCGGTACCGGGGATCAAACTCATGACTGCGTGCTTGCGAGGCAGGCGCTTATGCCACTGAGCTAAATCCCCAGCCCCTCACTCTGCAGATAGGGATGCTGAGTATTTTTCTTGAGGTGGGCAGAACCCTTGTGTCTGTCTATGAGGAAGTCGATTCTATTGCACTTTCCTCCTTCACTGAGCAGAAAGCGAGGACTGGCCGTTGTATTTCATCTTGACCGTGATGATGCGTGGTGGAGCAGGGACACACGCTGCATGCTGCAGGCTGCACGCAGGCCATGGGGATTCAGTGGCTTGTCTTGGATGACAGAGAGGCATGCAGCACTGCACTGGAGGTGCGCGTTTTTCCTCCAAAAGCTTCCAAAGAGAGGGAATATTAAACTTGTACCCCCAGGGAACCAGGTATCTATTGCTAAAAGGGGGCCAGAGAAAGCATGACATTTCTTTGAAGTCTTATTTGTTATCTTAAAATTCACACACATCTTACATCAAATCCACAATATGCTTTTGCTGGCTGCGACAACAGTAATATTTTCTCCCAGTACTTAGACTAAAGCAGATGCTTAGACAGATGATTCACTCAGCCCGTAGGGTCAATTGCCTTTGCTTCCTGCTGTACGTCCTTGGGGAACCAATCGGGGTGGGCATGTGTTCCTCAGTTTGAGAAGCACTAGCTAGGGCTGTAGGGGAGGGGAATCTAACATTAGATATATGTGCTAAAGGGCACTTTACGCTAGATGAATTTAATGTTATCTCCCGGGGAAGCCATTGTGAGACACTGGTTAGGTTGCTGTGACATTTCACAAAGGGAATTGGTCATCAGAGATGAGCTGCTGAGTAAAGATAGCCACACCCTAAACGTTCCCTCCTCTCCCCTCCCTCTCATTTGCCTGTAACGGTCTCTACTTCCCCTCTGTCCAATGGTGACATGTTGACCCCTGCTTGACTATTGCAGGTAGGGTGATGTCTCAGCCTGAGGAATCAGAGTGAAATCACAGCTCACATCTCTTCACTCTCTAGCCTCTACAGAGCTTTGAGGAGCAGAGACTGGGTGTGGTGTTGGGGGCCTGGGATTAAACAACAAAATGACGCAAAGATGGACCCAGTACAGGCCCTGGTCTGAGGAGCCCAGTTCTGAAGGACCCACATGTGTGCCTCTCTCCCACACTCCAGTCTCTTAGTCCTGGGAACTCCCCGCAGATGTTTCCGGTTGAAGAGCTGAGGCCAGCAGGTGCACTGCAGGGTGCAGAGGGCGGGATCTTCCTGCCCATTGTCCTGACTCCACACTGACTCACTGCCTTTCCTTTACTGTGAGCCCGGGTCTCTGTCATTTCTTGGGCCAGATCATCCCATCCTGGTGGGAGAGGGAGGCCCCACCTGGAGGGGCTAGGGCCTGGAAATGTATGTGCTATGCCCCGCTGTGGGTAGAAGGAGTCCAGCTGGCTCAGTGCAGCACCTGAATGTGGTCAGGCCAGACTGGCAGAAGGCCAGTGAGGCTGGGCACGAGCAGCAGGACCTGGACCTAAGCAGCTGCCCTGCCTGTCCACCATCAGAGAGATTTGAGTACAAGTAGCCAAACACAAGATGAGACTGGGGCAAACAGACAAGGGCACAGTGCTGCAGGGAGGGCCGGGGGGCAGGACCAGGGAGCTTCACATGCTGAGGAGGTTGCTCACCTCCAAACATGTCTCACGGGTCCTACCTGCACCTCAAGGGGATTTCCAAGACTACAGTGGCTGCCAAGGTGCCTGAGAGCTGCCAAGAGGAGATGGGCACAGACCTGGACTTGGGCCTGCCCAACAACGTCAGCCGCCTCATGCCAAGTAGAGCTCTTATCCTTGGCCCATCTGCCACCAACAGAGCGACTTTTCTGAAATTATCCATAAAGGAAGAGGTTGAGGGGGAAATAGGGCTCGTTTTCTTTCTCCATTTATGATCCATCCATCATACATATATCTATATCTATCCATCAATTCATCCATCATTTATCAACTCTTTATTGATCCATCCATCCATGTAAGCATTATCTATCCATCCATCTGTTGATCATCTATCCATCCATGTACCTATGTATCATGATCTATCCATTATCTGTTATTTATCTATTCATCTGTCCAGCCATGTATCTTCCATTTAGGTACGTATGTATACATAGATCCAGTGTCTATTTGCCTGTGCATCTATCCACGTATCTTATCTATCCATGCATCTATCTACCCACGTGTGTCTATATCCATCTTTTCTGCCCATCATCTATCTGTCTATCTACCAAGAAGTCATTGATTTATATTATTATTGTAGCATATTTTAAAAACTCCATCTTCTTTGGTCCCGGGGTGTGGCGTTCAGGGTGGGAAAGGAAAATGACCCTGGGCATGTTTCCTTGGGTTGCAGTCTCTGAGACTCGGCAAACCAGGGCGTCGACCCATGGAGAGGGACATGAGAGGCAAGCAGGAGGCTTGTCACCCGCCCTGGTGCTGGGTCCCCATATCCAGGCATCTCAGTGGGTACACAGGCCCAGTGGGCAACTTGAGGGAGACCAGAAGCTTAGAGAGTAAGGGATGGAGGAAGAGGAGGAAGAGGAAGAGGAGGAGGAGGTTGATGAAAACAGACCTTGCTCAGGTCCCCGCATGAGGACTGAGAAGCTCTTCGCAGAGAGAAACACTTTGAATTCTGAACAAAGACAGTGATGAGCCCAGTTGAAGGAGAACTTCAGAAACTAAGGCACTGGTTCCTGAGACCTGGCAAGGGGCATGCGGGGCAGCGTTCTGCTAGGCGCTGATGCCTCCAGGAATGGGCTGGTGCATGATACAAAGTGGTGGCAGTTGTCGCCCTGACCTCCTGCAGGGAGGAGGCCCCTGGAGGAGCCATTCAGGTGGGCTTTGAGGCCTGTCTGTGTCAGGTACGTGAGTAAGGCATAGGGACCAGTCTACTGACCACAGAAACACAGCTGGGACATGGTCCACGGATGTCATGTGGCCTCGTGTCCCCAACACCCATGTATGTTTCCCTCGCACCAAGCTCTTTGTAAAGGAGGAACACATTCGAAAGAGAAGCTCTGGCCAGGCTGGCTGCAAGCCCCTGCCCAGCCACTAGGCAGTGAGCCCAGCACAGTGTTGGCTGACTATCTTCTCAGACGTGTGCCTTTCCTGTGTGTGACCCGTGCCATCCATGTGTGTGCGGCAGCCCTGTACCGTGCCCACAGAGAAGCCACCACTAAAATGCCCTCTTCTCACACAGCTAGGATGACTCACACCTGATGTCACCTGGCTGGCTTGAGTCCCGGAGGTCCTCCTGCCAGCCCCTGGTCCTGTCGTGCAGGTGAGGAGCGGTGGCTCCCCATGGAAACCTCTTCTCCAATCCCCTTAGTTTATAGCCCAAACCAGTCACCAGGCCTCATAGCAACCACGGCTGGCAACGGCGCCTGGCACCCAGGAGAAAAATTAGCAAAATCGCTTTCTGTTGGGGAGGGTGTGTGTAGGGGGAGGTGCTGAGAAAAACCGTTGCTTTTCATTATATAATAGGCTGGTTTTTCCTGCTCACTTTCTGGAAACACAGAGGCTCTTGGATTGCACAGGGGCTGAGGGTCACCGAGGGCTGCAGACGGCTCTTCTGGTCTGATGGAGTAGCCGGGTCTGTGCTCCTTGGAGAGGGAGGAGACCGCACAGTCAGGCAGCCAGGAGTGGAAGGAGAGCTCTGCTCTGCCACCTTTCTGGCTGACTCGTGCCTGCTCCTGAATCCCCAAGGAGACCGGTCCAGGTACCCAGGGCCTGGGAAGCTAAGTAAGTGTGACCCAGAGAGTAGCCCAGAGCAGGATGCAAAGGCCTAGCTAAGTTGAGGGCCCCAGACCCGAGGATGGAGGATGGTCCTAGGGCATCGCCCTACTGACAGGTGGGCAGGTCATGTCCCCAACTCCTCAAGGTAGAGAGCACCGGAGCCAGAGGAGGCTGGGCTGTGACACGGAGGTGCCATGAGCCTCACATGAGCACACAGGGCTGGGGGTGATTTCTGGACCTGGGCTGGCACACTGGCTGAATTGTTCCTGGGAGACAGGACAGATGCCTGAACTTTGCTCAGGGAGAGAGGGTCCTGATGAAGGATGAAGGATGAAGGATGCAGAAGAAGCAGTGTGGGAGAAGCAGCATCCAGCCCAGGCAGGTGCTCTGTCCTGTGACTTGCACTGGCTGGGCCAGTGACCCTTTGTCCACCCTGGGATGGACCATGAGAGGCCACAGGACCCGAGCGGGGCTGTCTACCAAGTGACTCCTTCACTGTCTCCTTGCAGTGGACATGGAGCAGGTCCTGCAGGGGTCTGGGGGGCAGGACCTGGCCTCGGGGCTGCTCCTTGGGCAACTGAGGCGCAACTCTGCCTCGTTAGCATGCAGGGAGTGCCTCGCACTGAGAAATTCAGATGTATTTTTTTTTTTTGCATGTGCGTTTGCATGTAAATGTGGGTAGGTGCTGTCCTGATTGATGGCAATTAGCATTTTCTAACGGGAACAGATGTTCGGATTGCCAGGAGGCTGGTACCTAACGCCCACGCCGCCATCTGCTCGACTGGGCAGGGCTGGGGAAAGCAGCCCTGGCCTGTGGCCCTCCAGTCCTTGGTGGTGTGTACTTAACAGAATTGTGTGAGATTGTTTCTGGAGGGAAGAGAAATAATAATAAAGATGTTTTCAGGGTTATAAATAGTTCATGCTGCTTATTATGGGATGGAGCTTGTCTCTCTGACTAGCAGCCTGGTTGCTGTGTGGCGTGAACACAGGGGATCTGAATGGAATGCACAATGTCTGCCCTGCGGGGAGCCAGGGTCATGGGTGTTCTGGGGCCCATGGGTCTGAGGCCCAAGAAGATATGCTGTGGGGGAGGGGTTGGGGGTGATGAAAGGAGACAGTAGGCTCAGGGCTTGTGGTCCTCGGTCCCCACCTGACCCCCAGGAAGGTTGGCTCAGGAGCCTGAGGCCCTTCAGTCCTCAGTGGGCCGGGCTTGGGACTGGTCCCCCTCCCTAGCCCACCCACTAGTGGCAAAGTCTCCGAGTTTCACCTGTAAGATGGGTGAGCAACGCTCTGCAAAGCTCACTGGGCTTCCGGTGATTCGCACCTGGGTCAGAGCTGCATCCCTATGTGCTGGTGCTCGAGGGCAGAGTGTCACCGGGCCACAGGGTGGGGTGAAAGGCAGGCTGCAGAGGGCTTGGCGCACTGCCTTTGGCCAATCAGGATGGCTCTTCTTTCTCTCCCGGCAGCCAGCACAGACATATTCTTGTTCTTTTTCCCTTTTTGGCTTCCTAAAGCAAAACTGTTTGTTTGCTTGCTTGCTATAAAAAGAGTTCCCTCCCTCCCTCCTTCCTTCCCTTCCCTTTGGCCAGCAGCATCCGACTCGTGCCCCTCTCTCTTCTCCCGCCACCGTGTCTGCCCCAGCCCCTTCCTCTCCACAGGCAGATGTCAGGTGGGGGCTCTGCTGCCTGTCCTCCGGCCACCTTGACAGATGTCCCACACTGCCATGGTAGGGACTTTCTGCCCCTACCTGAGGCTGAGGTGCTCTTCTCTGCCAGGCCCCTGTGACATTTGTGACCATGCCCGGTCTCAGTGACATCTCCCCTATGCTGGAAGTTCCAGTAGCATGGTGCCTGGGGCTCCTCTGTGACAAACCTGCCCCTCTTCTCCGGGCCAGCGTGTACCTTTTGCTAAAGTGTCTTGCTGGCAGGTTGCCTGCCATGTTGGAAGTGTCTTGGAAGAGATGACATTTGCGGTTCCCTTGGTGGCGAAGGGGGCGTGAAGGTTTCGTAATGCGTCCGCGTGTTCCAGCAGCCTTGCTGCACAACTCAAGGGGCCCTGTACTCCGCACTTCCCATCTGGATTTCCTGGTCTGTGTCCAGCAGAGCAACAGTCAACTCTACATCACTGTGGCTGTTGGGACTGCTGGGGCTTTGGGTTTGGCCCAGAGGAGCCAGCTTTAGCAGAGTAGCCCGAGGAAAACTGTCCTGGCGGCTCCTGCTGGTGGCCGCATAGTAAGGGAGGCTTGTCCCTGTCTTTCTGTCTTCACCTAGGGACCAGCATGGCCCCAGTGCCCTCAGAGAAGTAGTTGTCGGTAGACGGATGTCTGGGCTGGACAAAGGCCTTGGGAGTGGTCAGCGTGGCCGCCAGGAGCTTGAGCCTTGACGTGGCATTCGGAAGCAGAGATACGAGTACACACATTCTCCTCTTCAGAGCTGTATCCGTGACTCCCTTTCATTGTGGTCTTGCTATTTTCTCTGCAGAAAACTCGGCTTTGCTTTGTAGCCAGGCTCCTACCTCGGCACTGCTGGATTTGTCACTGCCACTGGGGACACTGCAGCATGTCAAGCAGTGTCCCTGGCTTCCACTTGCTGGAGGTCCGTAGCTAGCCCCCTGCCACACCCAGAAAAACTGTGACAGCCAGCGACGTCTTCAGACATGGCCACACTGCCCTACTGGAACCACTGCAAGCTTGTCCCCAGCTGAGTCCGTTTCTAACCTCACAGTGGTCACTGTCTCCACACTGCAGGAGTCCTTGCGAGAGGTCAGTCCTGGCAGTAGCTCCTCAAGGCAGCTTCTGGTTTTATTTTCAATCACAGGAAGCAAACCTGAGGTCCCAAGAGGCCAGAGGATGTGCTGAGGTCACAATGCCGAGGCAGCCTGTGCGTGTCATTGCTGCACCACTCATCTGGCTAGAAACTAAGCATCACATACTTGGGATTTGTGGGGGACAGACAAGGAAACAGCAGAAACACCTGCCCTCCCCCACGGCAGTTATCTTCTGGAGACAGCAGGCCCCACAGTGGCAGAACGCTTCCGGACCCGCAGGCAGATTCATTCCGTGATGCCACAGCAGCTCTCCACAGCCTGAGCTCCTGACCGCAGCACAACTTTACGGTCTTGGAAGCCGGAAGTAGGACATTAAGGCCTCTCAGAGCCAAAGGCTCAGAGAGAGGCCCCTTCCTGCCTCTTGCAGCTTCTGGGAACTCTTGCTCTCTGGCTTCTGTGCTCCCATCTCTGCTTCCGCCTTCCAGGGCCTTCTTCTCTGTGTGTCCAAATCTCCCTCTCTTTTCTTCAACAAACATACGAGGAATGGAGCTGGAGTCCATCCTAGATCTAGATCCTTAACGAAACACCTCTTCAAAGACCTGATTTCCGAATAAATTAATGTTCTAAGGTCCTGCTGAAATGTAAGCTGAGGAAATATGTTAGTCTTATTTTGGATATTGTAACAAATACCTGAGAAAGGCAACTTGACGGAGGGAAGATTTGTTGGGGCTCAGTTGCAGAGGGTTCAGTATAAGGTGAGCCAGCTCCTCTGCTTTAGGTCTGTGAGGAGGCAGAAAGATCGCCACAGAAGGGTTTGGCGGAGGAAAACTGCGCACCTCACGGCAGCCAGGAAGCAGAGAAGCTGTGAAAGCCAGAGAGGAAGGGGCTGGGGACAGGATATAGTCCCCAAGTTTACACTTTCATGGTCCACTGCCTTCATCTAGACCCCACCCTCTGTGGCTGTCACCTTCCAATAATGCCATAAAATTATGACCATCAAATTAGGATTGACCACTGATGGAGTCGGAGCTGCGTGATCCAGGTGGTTTCCCGAAGCCCCACCTCTGAACACAGAAGAGTGTGGGGACCACTTTAAATCTAAATCATGACGGGAGAGTATTCAACACATGGCAGCGAGTGATGCTCACGAGGAGACAGTAGAGCAGGGACACCCACCAAGCACATAGAGGGCTGGGGACATTTCACAGTGAGTAGAGGTCAGATGTAGATGTAGCCTGTGGTTGATGCATGGAACAGGTCCAACTAGAAATGGTGTTGGAACATGAAAAAGAACACAGTCAGGGTGGCTGGGGAGGCTGCTTCTCTATCTTCGTGTTTCCCTGTGAGACGCTGAGCTCCCCACCACTAGAAGAGCAGGGGCATTGCGTGATTGTATTTGGGATCCAGACACAAAGAATCTGAACAAGAGACTGTTTCCCCACGGCAGTCAGATGTCCTTGGAGGCAGAGTCCTCATGGCTCCCTCTTTCTTATCCGTTTGTTGTTAGACATCATGCTGGGTCCTGCGGATCTAAGATGAACACAATTCATAACCCTCCTCGAGGACTTTGTTTTATGAAGGAGACACACATGTTTCAAAGTGAGGGGGGCATTGAATAGGAGCAGGACAAATGCTTTGCAAGGTCCAAGGGAAGGGCCTTGGAGCTGGGTTTTGGAGGATGTATAGGAGAGTCCTGGGAGGAAGAGGCTAGCAGAGAACTGAATGGAGAGCAAAACCTTGGGGGTGAGCAGGCCACAAGGACACAGCTCCTTCAGGAGAGGTAAGAATGGTCAGAGCTGGCTGTCAGAGGACAGGGGGCAGGTGGGTGGTCCTGTGCCCTGCTGGTAAGGAAGGGCACTGGTCAGATGAGGTTAATTCTCCAGGAGCTGACTGATGTGGCTGTGGCATGGACCAGGGACCAGAAGCCTTTCAGGGAGTTGCTGGGATTGGGTGAACAGGACGAAACTCTACTCAGCTGGGCAGGAGAGGTAGAGAGAGGGACCAACTTTAAAAAAACTTTAACGTAAAATTCGCATAAAATTAACCGTAAGTCAGTTCAAACTGTGTGACTCCGTGCTGCTTAGCACAATCACAGTGGTGTAGCCACCGGCTCTCCCTCTACAGCATTGCATCCCCAAAGAGACCCCACCCCCGGAGCTCTCCTTCCTGCCAGCCCCTGGCCTGCTGCAGTCCACCGTCTTCTCCAGGGATTGGCCTCTTCCGAGGGGTGCTCCTTCGGGGGGATCAGCACCTTTCCCTTTTCCCTGGCTGGATGCCTGGCTCTTACGAGCAGCTGGCTTTTTGAGGAAGACTTCTACCTCTCTAACTGTGTTTATTGAGTGAGAAAGTGAAATTGTGTCTCTGAATCCCAACATCGACACCCTTGAGTCCTTTCCCAGCTCTACCCTGAAGTTTCCACATCCCCACCACGAGAATCAAGAATCCCAGTGCCCCACGTGACCTGCGGGGACCTGGTTCTCAGTCTGGATGTGTGTGGCCAGTGTTGAGGGCAGGCTGTCCCTTCTGGGGACAGCGGATGTGATCTCTCAGGAACAGAACTGGGCATGATTGCCCGATCTCTCGCCTGGTTCCCCCATCCTGAGTGCCATCTGCTCCTTGGCATCCCATTCCTCTCCAGGCAGGGCCCTGCCTGGTGCCATCAGCTGGCTGAGCTCTGTGCCATCTGGCCACCCTGGGATCCCCGGGACGCTGCTCATTAGAGAGGAACTGGGTTTGGTGCTAGAGGGTGCATGGAGGGCAGTGTCCTGAATACCCACGTGTCACCTGCCTTCCACCCTCCCAGCACCCTGCACAGCCAAAATCACCTCCTTGCTTCCATAACCTGCCATGAGCTCCTGGGGCACTGTGGAGGTGGCCCTGTGACATGGCTGCTATCCCCTTGAGCTCTGAAAGCTGTTTGGATCCCCAGGCCGGAGAGGGGCTTGGGATCCCAATCCTGCATAAGCTGTGTAGACAAGGGTAGAGGTGTGACTGCAAAGCTGGCCAGTGTGGCGGACAGGGAGACCATCCGGGCAGGGGCAGGAGGAGTTCCAGGAGGCATGGGGTTCACCCCCTGCTCTGTCCCCTACAGGTGGGGAACCCCAGCTTTCTAAAGTTCTCCTTAGGCCCCAGCCATGTTCCTCCAAGGGCCGGAGAGAGGGCTCAGTGCCCAAGAAGCCAGGG